>QEPC01014534.1:176122-190764 GCA_003113815.1 Sphenodon punctatus
GGGGCGGGCGGGTGGGCGCTGCGGAGGCATTGGCTGTGGCGCCCACCCGTCTCCCAGGGGGCAGGCAGCCTAGGGAGCATGCTTGGAAGTATTGTTGTAGACAAATAAATGGAAAATGTGTTAGAGCCCAATGAAAATTTTGTTCTGATTATGTGGCACATGTAGATAGAATGAAGAAGCACTTGTTAATTCTTGGCTAGTTGTCCAGGAACTGTTAAAGACAGATTATTGCAGTCAAACAGTAAGAAAGGGCAAACTGCTCTGCATCAAAGTTTTCTTCTTCACATTCTCCTTATACTTCATCTTCAGCAGCAGCATCACAAAGCACAAAGTCTTATAATGAAAATATGAGTGATAGTGAAAGTGTTGATAGTTCCATTTCAACATTGTCTTCTAATATTCAAGACAGAGATAGACCACAAAGCTCTGGTCTTTGTCTTTACAATTAAAAAGACTAATTCACACCTCAGCTGCAACAGTTGCAATGTTCATTCAACATTACCCATATTCTGGCTGTTGCTGATGCACACTGAATTTATTGCTAGAGGCCTCCCAGTGAGGGACCAGAGGTTGCAGGGAATCTGGGTAAATCAACAAGAAAATGCAACATGATGCAAGATTACACAGTAGAGCAAAGAAGGCTGGCTTGAGAAGCAGAAGTTCATTGAAAATACCAGAAGTTTGGGCAGGTACGTCAGGAAACAGCAGTCCAAGATAGTGTGAGGTTTGGGAAGGGGCACGGGTGAAAGGGATAGGTAGGGCAATGACACGTACAACACCCGCACGCCTCCCTTGGCTCGCCGAACACTGGAAAACAGTCCCTCAGGATCTTTAAGGGCCTTCAGGGCAAAAGCCCCCAGACATAGATCATCATAGGGGTGCAGAGCAAAGTGCCAAGGAGAGTTGCCAGGCAGGCATACAGGACCCAGGGCCCAAGAACCAGGTAGTGACACAAGACACAAGAGAGAAGCAGGGGTGCGACCCCCGGGGAATGAACTGGGGGCAAGGGCACGCACACAGAGGGGCTAGGAGGTGCAGGCTGGGGGAAAGGGAAGGACACATGAACCACAAGACACTATGTAACTACACCACCCACACCCTAGATACCCGATCACCCACACAACCACTCACTTTCACTGTCACTCAATCCAACACCACTCACTGCGATACACAGAAGGCAAGGCTAAGGGGACCAGTCTCACAGGCAGAGCACTGATCACCAGCAGAGTTCCGAGGCACAAGGCAGACTTTTATCCTCAAAAGGGATTGAGTATGCTGGTGCAGGCGCTCCGAGCTCCGCGGCTGCAGGGCGGGGTGTGTGGCAGTGTCAGACAGCCACTGTGTGCTCAGGTCAGGCGGAACGCACCTGACAGGGCCAGGCGCATGCGCTCCTAGTGGCGGCGGGGCATCCTGTTCATCTGAGAGTCCCCCCGCCCCCCCGTGCTATTGACCGGCGGTGAGTCGGGCGGTGCGGTGGTTGTTGGCGGGGGTGAGGCACTGGCTGGTAAGGGTGCAACCCTGTCGGGGGCAGAGCGAGGCCTTCCAGCGGGTCCCTGGGGGCGGGGGTGTACGCAGCCCCTTCGTGATCCCTACCCAGAAATCCTCAGGCCCTTGTACAAGGGCCTGACAGCTAGATTGTTCATGAGAGGGAATTGCCTAATCATTCCAGCAAAAATGCAAGATGAGTTAATTTTCTGAATCTACTGAGGACACCAGAACATAACAAAGTGTCAAGCAAGATAATCTGTCTATTGACCAGGAATCTCAGTTCAAATTGAAGAATTGGTGAAGAGATGCATGGTCTCTGTTCAAGAGGCAACTGCCCATCAAGAACCAGTGATACTATCAGACTTTCCAGAGAGGCCTTGACAAAAAGTGGTGCTGGATCTCTTTCATTGCCACGGACTATAGTATCTCCTGATTATGTCCTACAACTGTACTAGTTGCAGGACATAATCCCCGAGTAAGATTACCAAACTAGAGCATTTCGCTGAGTGAGATTACCAGACTAGAGAGTTTGAATGCAAATGCAGTGATCCTACATTGCACGTCAATATTTGCCAGACAGAGAGTGACAGAAATGGTCCAGAGTGACAATGGAACTCAATATGTACCTCTGGTGACCTCTGAATTCCAGAAATTCTCAAGGGACTAGCCCACAGTTCTTACAGGGCAATGGGTTAGTGGAGGCGGCAGTAAAGATAGTGCAGATGTGAATGAAGAAGAATACAGGTCTATATGAAACAATAATGGAATACAGAGCCTCTCCTTTCTCAAATGGATACAACCCAGCAGAATTGTTGATGGGTCATGATATCCAAATAACACTGTCAATGGTCCCCTCCCAGCTCCTTCCCCAGAAGACAGACATAGAGGAGATGACTAGATGAGAAAACCATCGAAGAAGGAGACAGAAGAGGAACTATGATGGTCTTTACAGTCAAGAAAACCTTGACCCTGTAGAAATTGTCTGGGTCTGTGACAAAAGAACTTGGGGAACCTGTTGCAATCCTTCATACAGAGCTCCTGTCCTCCGGGCAGAGCACTTAGAAGTGTTTTCCTGACTCAGAAGCTTCAGCTAGTTAGGACTAAAGAGATGGATTAATCACTGCACCTGGATTCTCCTTCAGCTTCTGCTTTATAAGGTCTTACTACGCTCCATTCCTTGTCCTCACAACAAATTGCATTCCTTTGCTGCAGCAAAGAGACAGACTTGCCTTGCACTCTGTAGACCCCTTGCTGTATCCTAGAATAACCTGCCTTCAGATCTCTTCAACTTTGTGTAAATGAGTGATTATAACCGTACTTCTCTGTTTGGCAAGTTATGCTCGTTTTCTTTTCTTTTTGTTACCTGAACCTTAGATGTCTTCATTATTATCTCTGAGCTGCTGAAAGAAATTGAGACATTGAAGTCTGTAAGTCCTCATTTGATGTGCTGTGCTCCAAGCCCAAAGTAAACCAGTTCTGTAGCCTAACTGGCTTCAAGCTGAATTTGTGTGAGAGTTGTGACAGGAACCATTTGTGAAAAAGCACCCCCACACTTCGCTCTTAGTGCGGGACTACCCTCAAGGAAAACTTCAGTGTAAGAGTTTCCACTTGGCAAGAGCCCACAGAAGTGTCAGGTAGGGTAGGGGGAAGGGGCGAGGGATACCCCTGAACAAGGTCTGCGAAAGGGACGGCCGTCTCTCCGTCGGCACTCTGAGTTGCCAATAATCCCCTCAGGTTCTTAGGTGGACTTTCCTCCTGAGTCAGAAGGCAACCCTTTTCATCACAGGGGAGGAGAGAATGTGCCAGCCAGAGACAGAGGGTACAGGCAAGGGGATCAACCACACACCACTGCACACTACCCAGGTCACCCAGGTGCAGCACGGGGCAGGGAACCCAGGTGGAATGGGGGAAGTGGAAAGGGGCCAGGGGTGAGGAAGGGAAGAAGGGGGAGAAGGGGGGGATCCGAGCAAGGGGGGAATGGGGCTGCACAAACAATCCGAGGGGAGGCATACGGGCAGGGGAGAACAATCAGGCGGAACGCAATACCCACGGGCCAATTATAGGGGCGAGGAGGGGGTGCAAGGAAGGGCTCGCTCACACACTTTCAATCAACCAAGGAGAGGATTAGTAAGGCAAGGTACAAGGGGGGCACAAGGAACTCACACACAGCAGGCAAGGCAACACTTAACTTTCAAGGCAGGAGTAGGGGGCCAGCTTCTCTCATCGATTACCGGTGGGGAACTGACGCCCCGCCGACATTTTTATCTATCCTCAGAGCCGCCCAGGTGAGGGCATTTGTAATTGGTTCAGGGTCCCGCCCCCCGCTGCACGCTTCCTGCCACTAAGCGCATGCTGCATCAGGGCGGGGCCAGGGCTGTTGTCTGCGGGGCGCCCGGCCGCGGCAGAGGGAGAGTCTGTGTTGTGGTTGGGGAGGGAACCCCCTGGAATGGGGGCGGGGTGTTCCTCCCTCCCACATGGGCCTGTCGGGTCTCTCCCTGGGTCCCCCACCACCGCTGCGGCACCGTGGCGTGACAGTACCCCCCCGTCCAGGGCCCTCCCACCCCCAGCAGGGTATGGAGACCTGGGCAGGAGGGGTGGCGGCGATGGAAGGCAAGAACAAGGTGGGGGGCATGCAGGTTGATCGCAGGTTCCCAGGACCATCCAGTCGTCCCATAATGCTTCCAATCCACTAAATAGTGCAGCCGGGATCCTATATAACGGGGGGGAGAGTCCCATTGAAAGGGGTAAAGAGGGGGGGATGCCTTTAGTAAGGAAACATGAAAGAAAGGGTGGATACGGAAATGGGGGGTGGGGGGCCCAACGGTATAGGTCACTTTGTTCAACTGCCGTCGAATAGGGAAGAGACCCATATAGGTGTCATCAAGCTTAGCTGATGGGCGAAGGGACGGGTAATGTTTCCGTCGAACCCATACAAGGTCCCCTACGTGGAACACGGGGGCGGGTTTCCTATGCCTGTCAGCCATAATTTTATATTGCTGTCCTGCCTTTTTGAGACAGTGCTGTGCTTTTGCTTGGATCAGTTTAATCCGATGCACAAGAGCTCCGGCAGCAGGGACGGTAGTTGGGGGTAGTATTGGTAGGCCTAGGGCGGGATGGAACCCATAGGAGACATAAAAAGGTGAATTTCCTAGGGATGCATTTGGCCCGCTGTTATATGTAAACTTGGCGAGAGGAAGTTGGTCTGTCCAATTGTCTTGTAGGTAGTTACAAAAGCACCGAAGGTATTGTTCGATATGTTGGTTCGTGCGCTTGACCTGACCGTTGGCTTGGGGGTGGTAAGCAGTCGTTAACTGGGTTTTAACCCCCAGGAAATCACAGAGTGCCTTCCAAAATTAGGGATGGGTGAACAGATCGTGGTTCGGGTTCGGCCGTTCGGTTCGGCTGCGTTCGTTTCATCCGTTCGGTTCAGTTCGTCAGTTCAAATGTTCAGCCGTTCGGTGGTTCGGGTCAAACGTTGAGTTCGGATTCGGTATTCCGTTCGGTCGGGATCGGTTCAGTCTTTAGTTTGGTGCAATCGGGAACTGAAAATGACATTTAGTTTTTGAAATAAAAGGAAAAAACTAAAAAACATATTTCTGGCTATAACATTTTTGCTTCTTATTACATTTTGATGAAATTTAGGGAGATTGTACCCCCAATGGAGGACACCAAGTGCACCAAAACTCGGAACGATTACATAAAGGAAACTGATTTCAGAAGCAATTGAATGTTGTGATTTTAAGAAAAGCACCATACACATTCATGACTACAACTTCTTTATCTTGCATCCAATGTTCATGAAACCTGTGCATATTACATCCCTCCATATGCTTAATATTTCTGCCAATTTTAGGAAAGAGTGGATAAAGGGTCCCAAGGGTATAAGACATTAACCTGAAAATACATTTCCAGCTGTTACATTTTGATATTCCATTCTGTTTACAGGATATTTGACAGGAATGTATCAAATACCGTTCCTGCTATTTCAGCAAATGTACAGGAGATTTTGATAAAGGGAACCACTTCTGTTGGCCAATTTGCATCACAAACCGATCTTATACCACAGTGACATAAGAGAATCCCAGGCATAGGCCCCTTCTCTACATTTGTTGTACAGGCATATAAAATTGAGACCCTTTATAATATCTCTCTGATATTTGGCAGAGATGATCATGAAAGTGAAATATATAGTCCTGCCAAATTTCATGTACACTGGTTGGACTACAAAGATGTTATAATCAGACATACATTTATTTGTTAATTGCTTATACCACCAAGACCTTTTGTCCAATCCTTCTGAAATTTGGCAAAGATAGTTACTATGGGAAGGGGTATAAACTTAACATGTTTCACCTACATTAGATGTGAGGCAAAGAAGTTACAGCTAAGAATGTATATGTAGAATATTGCAAAATACAATAATGCAACTGCTTCTAAAATCGGATTCCTTTATCCAATTGTTTTGATATTTGGTGCACATAATGAGTTCTATTGAAGGTAGAGGCACCCCAAATTTCAGCCACATAGCTTAAAAAACAAAAAAGTTACAGCCGATAATGTGTTTTCCATTGAAACCAATGGAAATTCAATTCCGAACTCACCAAACGCATCCGAACCAAACGTTCAAATTCGAGTTCGGTTCAAACGTTCGGTTCGGTTGACCGAACTGTTCAAGTTCGGTTCGAACTCCGAACTTCTGAATTCGAGTTCGGTTCGAACGTTCGGTTCGGTCGACCGAACTATTCGAGTTCGGTCCGAACTCCGAACTTCCGAACCGCGTTCGCCCATCCCTATCCAAATTGGACACAAATTGTGGGCCTTGATCTGAGATGATCTCACTGGGTAGACCATGAAGATGGACGATCTCCTTTATTAGGTACTCCACGGTGCCCTTTGCTGTGGGGAGTCCCGAACAGACTATAAAATGACCCATCTTCGTGAAGTAGTCTGTTACCACCAGGATGGTGGCACAACAGTTGGAGGGTGGCAACCCAACAATGAAGTCCATGGCAATCTTTTGCCAGGGTACCTTTGGGGTGGGAGTTAATTGCAACAACCCCACAGGGAGTTGGCGAGGGTTCTTGGTCCGTGTGCAGACGGAACATCCTCGAACATACTTTTCCACCTCTTGCCTTACTCCTGGCCACCAAAAGGTTTGTAGGATGAGGTGTAGGGTTCATTGGTATCCTGGATGTTCGGCTAAAGGGGAGTCATGGTGAGCCCACAGCACTTGAAGGCAGTATTTTGGGGGGGATGACCACTAATCCCTTATGGTAGTATAACCCATTGGTATGAGTTTCAGTTGGGGTAGAGGATGTGAGCATACTCTCTTTTTGAAGATCTTGCAAGGAGGGAAGTGTGGCCGCGAATACTCCATTTGGTAGGACCGGTTCAGGGCAGGAAGGGGGGGCATCTGGGGTTTCCTCGCAGTGTGATAGGGCATCTGCCATCGTGTTTTTGGAACCAGGACGGTACTGTATCCTGAAACAGAAACGGGAAAAGAAAAGCGCCCAGCACGCATGTAGTCCATTGGTTATTTGGGCGGTCTGGAGGTATGTCAGGTTCTTATGGTCTGTTAAGATGAGGATGGGGTGAGGGCCCCCTTCCAGGTAGTGCCTCCAAGTTTCAAACGCGGCCTTTATGGCCAGGAGTTCTTTGTCTAAGATAGTGTAATTCTTTTCCACAGGGGAGAGCTGTCGGGAGTAGTAGGCACACGTTAACTGTTTTTTCTGGCCTTCCGTGGTTTGTGTAAGGACCACTCCGATGGCTCAATCGGAAGCGTCAGCTTCTACAATGAAGGGTCTAGTGACATCCGGGTGTTGGAGCAATGGGGCGGCGATAAATGCCTTCTTCAGTTGTATAAAGGTTTGTTGTTGTGGTGGTAGCCAGCGGTAAGGTACCCCTTTCTTTAGCAATTGTGTCAAGGGGGCAGTTTTTTTTAGCATAGCTATCGATGTACTGGTGGTAGTAATTAGTACTACCTAAAAACTGTTGTAACACCTTGACCGAAGGGGGGGCAGGCCATTGATGAATTGCCGATACCTTGCTGGGGTCCATTTGGATCCCCGTGGCTGACACAATGAAACCCAGGAAAGGCACTGAGGAGGCATGGAACAAACATTTTTCCAACTTGTAATACAGTTTATGCACTTGTAATCTGTAGAGGACGGTGCGAACATGTTCCACATGTTCCGCAAGGGAGGAGGAAAAGACCAAGATGTCATCCAAGTACACTACAAGGAAATCATCCAGGAGGTCTCGAAAGATGTCATTTATAAAATGTTGAAATGTCGCTGGTACGTTTACCAGTCCATAGGGCATCACTAAATACTCAAAATGACCAAAACATGTCCTAAACGCTGTTTTCCACTCATCACCTTCCTGGATTCTTACGAGGTTGTAGGCCCCCCGAAGATTGAGTTTGGTGAAGATTTTTGCCCCCTGGAGTTTTCCTAAGAGTTCGGAGATGAGGGGTAGGGGGTAACGATTCTTGACCGTGACACTACTGAGGCCTCAATAATCTATGTAGGGGCGGAGGTCGCCCTCCTTCTTGGGTACAAAAAACAGGGGGGCCCCTGCTGGGGTGGAAGAATGTCTGATAAACCCTTTTTCCAGGTTCTCCTTAATGTAGATGCGGAGGGTTTCGGTTTCCCCGGGTGCTAACTTCTGATGTAGGATTGGTGTGGCCACCTCCCCCTGGTGAGAGAAGGATGGAGGTGGTTAGGTTCTCCCTGGTGGCAGCAGGGGATGGAGCGATAGTATGTGGGACCTACCCCGTTGTTATGGGGGAGGTGATGGACTGGGATGTCAGTTAAGTTACGGTGGGGGGGGGGGAGATTTTTGTGGTTTGTGAAAAGCTTTTAAATTGTATACTATGTTAGAATGTTGTTTTTCTATTTGTCCTGGGTCCCCTGCATGGGAAAAAACCCAGTATTGTATTTTTTTCGTGTTGTGAGCTGCCTCGAGTCTGTATGGAGAGAGCGCGGGATATAAATTAAAATGGAAAATGGAAAAGTTGTAGATCCGCCCATATGGAGGTTCTGCTCCGGGAATCAATTCAATGGGGCAGTCATAAGGTCGGTGGGGTGGGAGGATGGCTGCTTCCCCACCCCCCACCCAAGGTCAACCCCCCCCCCCAAGGTGTTGATACACCACAGGGAGTCGGGAGGTGCCGTAACCAGAACGATTCTCCGTGCCCCTCAAGACTCGTGGCATGGGGTGAAGACAGGTTTCACGGCATTGAGGGGACCCAAAATGCAGGCTTCTGCATTCCCAATCAGTCGTGGGGTTGTGGCGATGGAGCCACGGAAACCCCAGAACCAAAGAAAAGAAGGGGAACGTGATAAGGTCAAATTGGAGTTATTCCTGATGGGCCCCAAAGGTACAGAGTAAGGGTGGGGTGCACTCTAGCACCGGGTCCGATGAAATAGGCGATCTGTCGATGGTTTGGACCAGCTCAATTCTACGTCGTTCTTGTGCGGGGACCCCATGGTTAAGTGCGAAAGTAAGATCCATAAAGTTACCGGAGGCCCCCGAGTTGATAAGGGTATGGACGACCAGGGAGGTAGAGGGTTCCAACCACACCATCATGGGGACAACCAGCTGCCGAAGTGGGGTAACCCGGAGTCTCCCTTGACCTGTGGGGAATAGCGAGATTACCGGGAGGCCTCCTGTCCTCCCCGTTTCCTGGCCCTGGGGTTCAACTTGGCTTTACCGGACACTCTCGGGAGAATTTTTAAATTTTATTTATTTATTTAAAGCATTTATACCCCGCCCCTCCTGCAGACAGCTTGGGGCGGCTTTCAACAATATGAAACAATATAAAACAGTTAAAACAATCAGCAGTTAAAATACTTTCTAAAACAGGGCCCTGAGAAACAATTCAGCATTAAAACAATAAAACAAGGTAGGGGGGAAAAACACAACCCTAACCCATCCTCCCCTCTCCCCAAAGGCCTGGGCGAACAGCCAGGTTTTGCAATACCGCCGAAATGACAACAGGCTCCGCAGTAGAAGCATAGGCGCAGGAGGTGACGTGTCTCCTTCTCGGCGGGGTTTAAGGGGCCTCGAACTACCCCAATCTGCATCGGTTCTGTTCCCCCATCCCCCATCAGAGGAGGGGAGAACCCAAGGGGACCCCGGGGAGCCTTGGGGATGGTGCCCTTACCTTGTTCTCGCTGTCTCTCTTTCCTTCGTTCTCCCAACCGTTCATCGATATGGATAACCAACGTGACCAGATCTTCCAACGTAGCGGGAGTGGCGGCAGCCCCAGCTAGCTGATCCTTAAGCTCGTCGGCAAGGCCCTGATGAAACAGGGCTCGCAGGGCGGCTTCACTCCATTTTAATTCAAAAGATAGACAACGAAAACGGGTGGCATAATCAAGGATTGCGGATTTTCCTTGCTTAATGTGCAGAATGGCCTGTTCTGTGTCCCGGATTCGATGGGGGTAATCGAAAAGGAATTTGAACTGCTTCACAAACCCATTTTAATTTTGTAGAAGGGGATCATTGGCGGCCTATAGGTGTGTGACTCAATCCAGGGCCACTCCGCCTAATAGTCCTATAATAAAGGCGACTTTCATTTGGCCAGTGTTATACGAAAGGGGTTGAGTCTGAAAGGTCAGATTGCACAGAGCTAAAAACCCCTGACAGGCCCTCTGGTCCCCATAGAACTTGTCTGGTCGGGGAGCCTTGGGCTCTCGAGTGACTGGACCCGAGCCAACAGGGTTCTGGGCTGGGGGCAATGGAAGCGGAGGGGCCCGAGGAAGGGCTCCTGCCGCTTCACCCACGCCCCCCCCCCCCTCTTGTAAGAGCTGGTTCTGTGCTAAGAGGGTTTGATTCTGTTTTTTAAGGTCCTGAACCTCCATGGTTACCCTTGGACTGCCAAGAGAAGGTTCTGGATCTGTTGGGCGGGATCCTGGGGCTCCATGACAGGAAGGGGGAAAGGGGATATTATGCTGTTAATTCTGTCAGGTAGGGTGGGGGGAAGGGGTGAGGGATACCCCTGAACAAGGTCTCCGAAAGGGACGGCCGTCTCCCCAATGGCACTCTGAGTTGCCAATAATCCCCTCAGGTTCTTAGGTGGGCTTTCCTCCTGAGTCAGAAGGCAACCCTTTTCATCACAGGGGAGGAGAGAATGTGCCAACCAGAGACAGAGGGTACAGGCAAGGGGGATCAACCACACACCACTGCACACTACCCAGGTCACCCAGGTGCTGCACGGGTCAGGGAACCCAGGTGGAATGGGGGAAGTGGAAAGGGGCCAGGGGTGAGGAAGGGAAGAAGGGGGAGAAGGGGGGGATCCGAGCAAGGGGGGAATGGGGCTGCACAAACAATCCGAGGGGAGGCATACGGGCAGGGGAGAACAATCAGGCGGAACGCAATACCCACGGGCCAATTATAGGGGCGAGGAGGGGGTGCAAGGAAGGGCTCGCTCACACACTTTCAATCAACCAAGGAGAGGATTAGTAAGGCAAGGTACAAGGGGGGCACAAGGAACTCACACACGGTAAGCAAGGCAACACTTACCTTTCAAGGCAGGAATAGGGGGCCAGCTTCTCTCATCGATTACCAGTGGGGAACTGACGCCCCGCCGGCGTTTTTATCTATCCTTAAAGCCGCCCAGGTGAGGGCACTTGTAAATGGTTCAGGGCCCCGCCCCCCGCCACGCGCGTCCTGCCGCTAAGTGCGCACTGCGTCGGGGCAGGGCTAGGGCTGTTGTCTGCGGGGCGCCTGGCCGCGGCAGAGGGAGGGTCTGTGTTGAGGTTGGGGAGGGAACCCCCTGGACTGGGGGCGGGGTGTTCCTCCCTCCCACATGGGCCTGTCGGGTCTCTCCCTGGGTCCCCCGCCGAGGCACGCCGCGGTGACGCGGCGTGACAAGAAAAGACAGTACCCAACCTGATAAGGAGACTGAACTGCTGCCAAACATACTATCTGGGGAAGACCACACAAACTTTGCAGCAGGAGAAAGATTCACCACCACCAGGAGAACCTGAATCTCCACGGGTGCTCTATGGTACCAAATGAGGAGTGGCCGTGAAAGTCAAACGTTGCGGCAGATGAATTTTCAGGAACAGACTGGAGGGGGGCGGGGGAGATGTGGGAGGAGTGACTGATTCCTGGGTTAAAAGAGGAGCACTTGCCACTTCTATGACACTGCTTCCTGTGCTCTGCAGGCAGGGCTCGATTTGTGTATGCTGCCTGATAAGCCAGCAGACCACTGTCTCTGCAGACACCTGGTAAAGCTGTTTGTTTCTTATTACGTCTACACTTGGAATGTCTGTGCCTCCTTGTCGACATACCCCCCAAGTGAGACACGACACGGTAAGTTGGAATTCAAATGGCCGCACTCTTTATTAATAACAGATTAGGTATCCGAATTATGATGGTGGGGGCAATTCGCTCAAGTGAATTGGGTCCAGCACCCATAATCAAAACACATGAACATAACTCAGGGATTAGCCTGATATCCCATCAGGTACCAATCCCTCATAACTGTTCTAAACATCTCCCTCTCCCGCTACCACAGTCATGGGGAGGGGGACCATGGCCCATGTGGGCCAGAGGAAGGAGGATAGTGCCCTCAAGCCGGGGACAGTACATGTCCCTACGGTTCTTGCGATCACCTCTCCCAAGGGTTTGACTCCGCCGCTTGCCATACCCTGCAATTGCAGCTGGGATCGCTCCCTCATCTCTTAAGGAGATGCCCCAATTAATCTTCTAACCTACCTAACTCAGGTGCTGGACTCCTGCCACTTAGGGGCTGCCAGCCTACTGCACAGACCCGAACACCCCACCGAAATAATCTTTAACTAGAACTTCCCGCAATTTCTCTTTTAGGGCTGCCAGGTACCACTCGTTTCCTATGGGAGACAAGTGTACTCCATCTATCCTATATAATTCGGTCTTCGTATGCGTGATTGCTCTATGGGGGATCGTCGACCCACCCACCTCCTTCATCCATCTACCTATCTCCCTGTTCACTGTTCTCCTGGTCCTGTCAACTTTACGTGGTGGTATACCTGCGCCCCAAGATATTCTCTCGACCCAGTCGTTCCACAGAATCATCACTCTGAGAAACATGAACTTGATCGACCAAATGTCGTTTTTGATGTCCTTCAACATTTGGACCCCTTTTACTTCACCTAAGTCATTTTCCCTGAGGTGAATCACTAGTATGTCAGGCCTGACCCCTTGCTCCCTACTCAGGGTGGGAATCAACTGATGCCAATGCATACCACCATGACCCATCCACCTGATGTGTGCGTAAACTGATAAGCCCAGTTGCGTCCCCCAATGCGATTTTTCCACCACCTTTCCGGCCCATCAAACGAGGCTATGCCCAACGATCCAGATTCTGCACTTTGGATGACGCCACGTACCTAGGGAGACAGAGATGGTTACTCTTGCTGCAGGGACAGGGGCGTCTGGAGGTATACCCTATACGCCCGGCTGCGCCACCGGCCTATCGACTGAACACCCCATTCCCCGATGCCCGCATTTGCGGCAAAGGTGGCCGCCCCAATCCGGAATGAATGAGTGCCAAACAGCCCTGCTGGGAGACCCAAGGCGTCCAAGGATGCCCGCATAACAGACATCAGTTGGTACCTGGTATGGGGGTGCCATCTGCATGACGGAACAACCCACCGGGGAGCGTAGGCCTAACAGACAAATACCGCAGCAAAGCCCGTACCAGGCATAGATCAATCGAGTGGTGCAAGCACAATGCCACACCTTGTTCTTCGATGGTTACATCCTATATTGCTAGCGCACGGGCAGCCCCATCCCTAGTAGAATTGGCGACCAGTTCACTAACCCTAAATGCTCCAAAAAAGGCCACTGTGAAGGCAGCTGTGAATAGTATAACTTCCCCTTCTGATGAGCAAATGCGGGGGAGAATCCCGCACATGCTCATGAGGAGCTGTGGCGTAATGGGCGACCTACTTTCTTGTGGCATACCCTGCTCTCTGGCCCACGCCTCCAACAACCTTCGGGCAAAAAATCTGCGATCTGGCGAGGGGTAGCCAGCCGACCAGCTCATAAAAGCCACCGCCGCAACCGTCTTGCTAATCGTGCTAGCTGCAGCACCCCTTTGTCTGCTATCTAGCAGAAACTTAAGGATCTGTGGTTCGGGGATGGGAAAACCCGTGTGCCAACCCTGGGACATTCGGTAGCCCTGGAATTTATTGTATGCCCTTTGATAGGCCATCCTGGTCCGCGGGGCCAATGATCCCTGCACGGTGTTATAGAGGTCTATGATCCAAGGTTCCACACCCACGGGGTTAAAGGCTCCAGGTCCTGTCTGGCTCCAGGTGCGAGCGAGCGAAACCGCCCCATCTGGAAGCGAGATATGGCATCAGCCACTCCGTTGTTAACCCCAGGGACATCCCGCACTTTGAATACTATGTTGTTGCGAAGGCAGGCTAACATAAAAAAACCAAATCTCTATGGGATGTTCTTGTGAGGGTCAAGATCTAGCAGCCTTTATCAGCAGCCGCTGCTATGTCTTCGTCAAGAATTCTACTTGGTCACTTTAAATGTGGAAATTGCACAGTATGTCCACTTGGTTTCCCCACCAAAGAATTTATTAACCCCAGCACAGGGGCCAAACATGTATTACACCATTTTTCCACATGCAGAACCAAGTCAGTGGTGTACGTTATTCTATGCCCTTGTGGTCTGCTATATGTGGGGTATACAACGCGGCAAGTTAAGATCAGAATACAGGAACACTGCAGGAATATTAAGAGACAGGTTCTGAAGGAACCGCTAGTATCCCATTGTCTTGATTTACAACACAGAGTTGGGGACTTTAGGTTTTTATGCATAGAAGTTGTGCAAGGGGGTGAGCATAACGCAGAATTACTTCAAAGGAGGGAGGTCTATTGGATTTCCAGACTTGGGACTCTCCATCCACGCAGTCTCAATGATACCAATCATTGGACAGTTTATCTTTAGGCAAGAAAGGTGGCTCACTGGCCATGGTGTGTTTGGTTCTTGGTGCCTTCATTACCCATATGGGTTCAGAGTAGTTTCACTCTCACATTGTGCAGGCATGTCCTTACAGCAGGGCCCATGCCTTGATCAATAAGCACAGCTGTAGGAGATTAGCCCAGCAACAGGTTTTTCTCCATATATAATAAGGAGCAAGCAGT
>QEPC01014534.1:192941-218749 GCA_003113815.1 Sphenodon punctatus
TGGGGGGGTGTTAACCCCCCCAGGGATCAGGTCTATACTTACTGGCTGCTGCTGGGACGCCGTGGCCGCTGGTGCTGGGGGGGGCTCTTGAACTTGCCCGCCGGAGGGGAATTTTTTTTTTTCAAATCCAGGCTGGGCAGGGTGGGTGGGGGGTGTCCCCCCTTCCACCCGCACAGCCTGGGAGGGGGAGGGGGGAGGAATTTTATTCCATTGATTTCAATGGGGACACAGTGCCCCATTGAAATCAATGGAATAAATCCGGTACCAGTATACCGGATTTAATCCGGGAATCCGGTTTTTTGGGAACCGGAAACCGGTAAATCCGGTATCCGGTAATTGCCCCGGGGTCCCACCTCTACCTTTGATTGTATCAAACTCTATGCCCAAATACTTTAGGGAAGTGACTGGGCCCACCGACTTCTCAGGTACCAAAGGGATGCCCAAACTGTCAGCCATTTCCTGAAAGGACTCCCTTAGCTTCTGGCATTCATCGGTTCCAGCAGCACCCATGAAGAGGAAATCGTCCAAGTATTTGGTGACGTCCCCCACATCGGCGCGCCGCAGAATCAGCCACTCTATAAGCATACTAAAATGCTCGAAAGCCGAACAGGAAATTGAGCATCCCATTGGCATGGCCTTATCGAAGTAAAATTGCCCTTGGAATGTAAACCCTAGCAGGTGGAAGCTGTCTGGATGGACCGGTAACAAACGAAAAGTGGACTTCACGTCACACTTTGCTAAGAGGGTCCCAGGGCCGTGGCGTCTCACTAGATCCACGGCCGCATCCAATGATGTATAGCGCATAGTGGACAGGTCCTTAGGGATGGCGTCATTAACTGACCTGCCTCGTGGGTATGACAAGTGATGTATGAGACGGAATTCCCCCGGGACCTTTTTTGGGACTAGCCCAAGCGGGGAAACTACCAGGTCGCGAAATGGGGGGAAGTAAAAGGACCAGCTATCCTGCCCTCGACTCACTCCTTCTCCAATTTCTGATTCCCCACTGATTCCATGCCGACCACTGACTTTAAGTTGTGCACGGCCTTGTGGGGGTAACCTCGCCCACTGGAATGCGAAACCCATCCCTAAACCCACTGACTATATACTCTACCTCCCTTCGGTCAGGGTGGGGGGAAAGGGCGGCAGCCAGCTTCTCTATTCTAATTGGGGTTGGGGCCCTTTCCTTGAGCCGGCTGGCCTCCTGTTCCCAACCCTCCTCTGCCCAGCGATCCCGCAGGATCCCTGCCTTTACTGGACAACTTGGCCCTGGGGCAGGCCGCAGCATTATGCAGGTCGGCACAGTTGGGGCAGGAATGCCTAAATCTACATGATGCACGGGAACATATCCCTGAGCGATCGAACTCGTAACATTGGTTCAACTGGCTGGCCGAGGCCCATTTGCCTTTGCCATGAAAAAGATCGTTGGCGGGTGCCACCCCACCCCTTGCCAATAGATGGCCGCTGTGTGACCTGGGGGCTCTTGCTGCATCAACCATGCAATCCAACCATAAGTCGGGTGCATGGGTATCCCAGCGCATGCCCGGGATGAAGGCTGCCCGGTGGCGAAACTCCTCATCATATCAGAGCCATGCCCCCGGTGGTCCAGACTCATAGGCCCAGCGGACTATGTCCGCATATTTGAGGCGCTCAGGAGCCCTGGCTGGATACGCCTGAGTCACGACCCACTGGTAGATTGCAACGGCCGCAGTCCAATTGGTCCAGTTCCTGTCGGTCTTGGGGTGCTTAAAGTGCTCCTTCTCTTTTTTATCATCGGGTTCTGCTGGGTCTACCAGTAGGTCGCAGAACAGGAGGGCAAACAAGTCCACAAATTCACCTTTCCATATTTTCTCCCATGTGGCTGGCAAAAGATGAGCACCAATGGGGGCGGACACCAACACATAGCCTACCCCGGGGAAAGCATACTGCCCAGTAACTGGACCCTGGTTGTACCCCAGGGCCGGCTGAACCCCTTGGCCCCCCCACACCTGCAACGCCTGACCTACATGGCCTGGGGCCGTTATTGTGGCAGGGACAAGCCCAGCTCCCTCCCCCCCCCGTGGGAGGGAAAGGGTGAAAGGCCGGCACCCAAGCCCCGTTCCACCAGGCTAATCGGGAAGCCAAGTCATCCGATGAGGCTGGACTGCCCTCTGCCCCCGCGGTAGGCAGGCCTGGGGATGAACCGGAATACTGCAGGACTCCTGCCACCATGGGCTTCCAAAAGTGAGATTCCACCCCCATCCTACCCCCGGGTTCGCCCCCCACCCCGCAGGGGGGTATGCCCCACCACTTGCAGCTGCAGTGCCTGCTGGGGCACAACCTATCACCATACCTGGCACTGACATGGCCATACCTGTTGCTGCGTTGGATGGTGTCCCGTCACCACCTTGACGTTCGGCCATATTGCGAATGGCTTGCTCCAACGCCGCTACTCTGCGGCGCAACTCCTCATCCTCGTCGCTCTGTTGGGGTGATCTGGCTCCAGAAGGTAGGCTGCCTCCATCCCTGTCTCCAACAGATGGAAGGGGAGGGGGAAAAGGAAACCCCCCAACCAGGCCCCATACCCAGACCAAAGGCGGGCACGCCGCCCACACCAGCGGGTAGGGCATCCCTGCCACTGGCCAACCCCCACCCCCCATGATCAGCTCTTGCTGTGTACCCTGGCACCTGCAACCCAGGCCATGGGGCACCTTGAGCTGAGTGAGGAATTTTGCCAGGCCCCAGGGCCCACTGGGGCAGACAGCAGATTGGCCTGCGCTTCGGGTGGGGCCTGGGTGCCCCCTGAAGCCTGCCCGTGCGACTCGACCCACATGCACCTGGGCGCAGGAGGGTCTTCAGCATAACACGCCGGGGGCTTTGTTCGCCTACCTCCCCTCCTGGGGGGGGGGTCAGGTCCCCCTGCTACTCCCTCCATTCCTGGGTCATCATCCTGTGGAGGGTCAGTTGCACCCCCCATGTTGTGAAGAAGAGCTCTGCACCCTTCCAGCCGCTCCTGAAGAGAGGGCTCCCCATGTTTGGGTGGGGGCTAACTGGGTCCTGCTGTTCCCCTTCCCACCCTACGGGCGGTCGTAGTCCTCTGGGATCCTGTGCCGCAGGACTTTGGGCCCCTCCCTCACTCCCCTGTCTGGGGCTCCCCGGGGCCGTCTCTAGACCTGTGGATGAAGGAATGGGTGGTGGTGCCGCTTTTCGCCCCCCCCCGACTTTCCCTTCTTCTTCCTAGCCCCCATCCCCCGGCTATAATCACTGTTCTTGAACGGGGTGGGGGTACTATGTCCACTGCGCGACTGTGCACAGCCACGCTCGATACCAGCACCGACCAGCTTCTAGCGCCCCCGTATTGTTCTCCTTGCTCCAGGGCCGTCGGCGAAATCCCCCGCTTGCCGCTGCTCTGTTCCCAAGTCTGCTGCTAGGTTCCCGCCGCCTCCTGACTGAAGGGGCGAGCGGGAGATTTCACTACAGGCATGCCCCATATGGGCGGTGCTTCAATTTACGGCGCGCTCTTCGCGCTCTCCCCAGCAAGGGTTGCCTAGCAACCCGCACCGGGCCCAACTGATTCGTGCAGGCTGGCGCCCGCTCCAAGATGGACACCCACCCCCTGCCCCCCGCGGATCACAATACCTCCACGGGGGCAATAACAGACGGCCAAGGCAGGGAGCCGTGCTCTGTAAAGCACCGCTCCGCACTCCCAAAGTGTCGTGCCCCCCCTGGGGTTCCCTGAAGGGGCACGACAGATCAGCCTTTGCAGCCGCAAAGGGGGAAATTCCTGCAAGAGCCTAATAGCCCCACTAACACCACACCCTCCTGCTGTATTCCCCAGCCCTTACCATGCCACCCAGCCTCCAAACTGGCTGCCCGCAGCATATAAGGCTGGCTGGCAGCAAAAGGAAACTGAGTGGGTCATTTGCTCACCCCACCCTTCCTCTCCTTATATTGGCTCTGGTCTACTCTGCCATGCGTCCCCCCTGCATCCGTTCTTCTCTGCCACATTTTTGCTTAGATTTGCTCACTAGGTCCTGCTTTGACTTCACTCTGGACCTGCTCCAGCCTAGACCTGATTCTGCACCCACTAGCCCCAATCCCCCTTGGACCCTGACATAGGTCTTTATTAGAGGTTTTACCTACACCCTGTAGCTAGAGTCTGTCTCTCTCAGTTTCTGGTAGAGGGTAAAAATAACAACTTTATGTCTGCAAAGCTAGCTAGAGCTGGCAAAAAAGTATGACTTTTAAGGGGATATTGTCCTCAGAGTATTTGTCAAGAGAAGCCTCAGGCATGCATAATCCATCAGCCCAGCAATCTCCCCTCTATATGGTTTAGGGCTGCCAGGCACAGAAAGGCAACTTTGTGAAAGGAGAAAAGGAAATGCCTTTTTAATACATAATTAGCTGTGGAACTCACTGCAACAATGGGTGCTTTTAGACAGACCACACCCATGCCTCTGCTCCACCTCACACGGGGGGGCGGGGGGGGCGGGCATCCATTTAAAGGTGGCCTGCCAGATGTGCAGGCAGGGCAGAGACAGAGCAGGTGCCTCCTGTTCTGCTCCAGCTCCACTAGCAGTGCTCTGGGACATCCTGGAGTAACACCAGCACAGTAGGCTGCCCGCACCATCCAGAGGCGGAGCGGTGGCCCATCTACGCAGCAGATAGCTGCTGTAGCTCTGATCCCAGCTAGAGGTTGCTCCCAGCAGTGCCATAGAGCTCCAGGCAATCCACCCACAGCTCTATGGTGGTCGGGTAGGGGGTGCCGTACGGGTGCTTTGTGAGCTGCGGCAGGCAGGCATATGCAAGGGTGCACCCCTGAACTTATTCAGGGGTTGAGCACCCCCACATCCATCTAAAGGCACCCTATGTAACATCAAGGAGAAGAACTCAACAGGCTTCCAAAAAATGTTATATGTGAGAATTTAATTAATTAATTAAAACATATCCCGCCCTTCCTCTAAGACTCAGAACAGGTTACAACATTAGAAACCATATAAAAACAGAACTACATCAAAATATATGAAAATCCCCTAAGACCACCAACTCAACCCCTATGCCTGCCTGCCAAATATTTGGCCAAAAAGAAAGTCTTACGTTGCCTCTGGAAAATGCCCAGGCTCAGCTCAGGCTTTAACGAACCTGCAGGGGAAGGGAGTTCCAGAACGTGAGGGCATCAACTGAGAATGCCAAGGGCCTTTGGCGTACGGACGGGCAGGTGGTACCTGCAAGAGGGAGCTCCCAGCTGACTGCAGGGATCACAATGGAGCATGGGGAAAGAGGCGGACTTGTGGATATGTGGGGCCCGGGCCATTTAAGGTTTAAAGGTCAGCATCAGCTCCTTGAATTGTGTCCAGAAAGCTATCAGAAGCCACTACAGACTCTGAAACACAGATGTAATGTGCTGCTCACAGTGACTTACCAACCGCAGTTTCCAAGGGCAGCCCCAGACAGGGTGCATTTTGCAGTAGTCTAGCCTGAGGTTATGAAAGCATGGATGAGGGAGGCCAAAAGGCTGCAGCCTTCTCACCAGATGGGGTTGGTGAAAAACACTTCTGGTCACCGCTGCAACCTGATGTTCCAGGTGCAGCAAGGGATCCACGAGCACGTCAATCCTGCAAACTTTGTTAATCCGAGGAGGCTGGACGCCATCAATGACAAGAGTCCTAATCCCCTACCTCCGCAAAGTCACAGGGCCGGCCAACCACAACCATTTCTGTTTTGATTGGATTCAGATTTGCTTTGCTTACCCTCATCCAGTCCCAAATGGCAGCCAGACACTGGCTAAACATTGAGACTGCAGGACCTGAATTGGATTAAAAAGGGAGAGAGAGTTGGGTTTCATCAGCACGTTGATGGCACCTCACTTCAAACAACTACATGATCTTGCCCAGCAGTCCGTTACACCCTGAACAGGAGAAGAACAAGACAGAGTGCTGTGGGACTCTACAGAGAGGATGAGAACCAATCTCCCATCACCACCTGCTGGGACCTCCCTGACAGAAACAAATAGAGCCACTCAAGAGCAGTCCTATTCCTATACACCCCTTCCAAGTCCCGCAGTCATGCCAACAACACCTCATGTTCAACTGTATCAAAGGCCACTGAAAATGACTCTGCTCTTTCCTGTTAGGGTGGTGCCAGAGGGTGGTGATGGATGATTGCTTGTTGTCTTCTTGGGACCTCCCGTATGGGGTCCTGCAGGGTTCCATTCTGCCTCTCTTGTTCAATGTGTATATGAGGCTGAGGAGTGAGGTCATTCGGAGGTTTGGGGCCAGGTGCCATCAGTACGCTGATGACACCCAGTTCTACCTCTTTCATCCAACCCAGACCCAGAAGTCTTGGTATTTACCCGTTGCCTGGCTGCTGTTTGGGACTGGATGAGGGTGAGCCGATTGAAGCTGAATCCAGACAACACAAAGGTAATGATGGTTGGCCAGTCTTGTCGCCTATAGGGGATTGGGACTCCTCTTATTAATGGGGCCCTGCCCCCTCTGGTCAATTAGGTTCACAGCCTTGGAGTACTTCTGGACCCCTTGCTGCATCTGGATTGCCAGGTGGTGGCAGTGGCCATGAACGTTTTCACCAGCTCCATCTGGTGAGGAGGCTGTGGCCTTTTCTTTCTGATTCAGATCTGGCCCACTGTCACCCATGCTTTCATCACCTCAAGGCTAGACTACTGCAACATGCTTTATATGGAGTTGCCCTTGATGACTGTTCAGAAGCTGCAGCTGGTGCAGAATGCGTTGGCTCTGTTCCTATCAGGGGTGGGGTGCCGTGAGCACATTACATCAGTGCTCTGTAATCTTCACCACCTTCCTATAGCTTTCCAGGCACAATTTCCAAGGGCTTGGCATGGATCCTGGGGAGAGCTTGGCTGCAAGAGCTGCCTGGATCCCTTGTAGCTGTGTGATCCTGTTTCTCCTCCCACCCCCACCCCCGCACAGGTAACTCCATAATTAGGGTGCAGCCCTGAGGGCGACACCCTCTGGGCGGTGGCCAAAGAGCTGTTGGCGGGGTGTTAGTGGGTGGAGGCAGTGGAGGCAGCCAGCCTATTTTGACTTGACAAGTTTTACCCCTGCTAGATGTCATCTTGGCTTGGGGCTTACCTGGACTGCCTGCTGCTGCCCTGGTTGGACCCCATAACTGTGCCACATTTGGCCCCTTGGGGCCGTTTCATCTAGCCTCACTCATAGAGGGGTGTGAAGGGGAGGGGTTAGCTCTCCCAGCAGGACCCACAGCCGGGCAGGGTTTGAAAGCAAGCCCTGATGGGAGTGACACAGAAAAAGGGGGATGTTGATGCGGGTGATAGGGAGGTTTTTTATAGTATTTGCTATCTGGGACCTCTGCAGAGGTGGGGATTAGATAAGGGATGGGGGGACTAGAGGGTTTGACTTTTATTCTCCCATGGGGTGGGGGGAGTGATAGGGGAAGGGGACAGGATTGGGGCTGGAGGAGATGGCTACTCCCTGGTGTGAGGAGGGAGTGTAATCTCGGGAATAGGTTAGGGTGGATGGTGCACTCTCCCCTGGTGTGACTGGGGGAGCGGAGAGACACTAGGGAGGGAAATTGTGATCTGGGTGGGTTGTGGGGTGGGGTATCTCCCTTGCTGATGGGGTGGAGCAGCTGGGGTAGGGAGGATCGAAGGGGAGGAGGTTGCCAGGGGGGCTTCCGCAGCCATAGGGGTCATGATGGGGTCATGATGGGGTGGGGGAGATATGGTCCCTACGGGGTGTGTGTGTTAGACCTCTGAGGTGGGAGAGGCACTTGGTGCCAATTTCCCTCGTCACCAAGATGATGAGGTGGTGCAGGACCAGCGGGCTTCTGGCCTGAAGCTGCTGCTGTTGAATGCAAGGTCGGTTGTTAATAAATCAACAACTATCCATGAATTAATATTGCATTCTGCAGCCGACCTTGTATACATTATGGAGACCTGGCTGGACGCTGAGTGGGGCCTCTGCTGGCTAACCGTGTTCCAGCCGGATACTCTGTGCAGCATCAGACATGGCCAGAAGGACGGGGGGTGCGGGGGGCCTAGCCATTATTTTTAGGGACTCGTGCTCTGTTAGGAGGTATCCAGTAGGGATGGGAAACCGGTAGAATCCGGTATCCGATAATGCCGGTATCGGGCGTACCGGCATTATCGGATTCGGCCCGGTAATCCGGACCCGGTACCGGATTCCGGGGTACCGGATTTTTTTGCATTGCAGCCATTTAAAAATGGCTGCAATGTAAAAAAATTTAAAGCCCCAGCCAAACAGTTTTTAAAAGAAAAACCCTCCCCGAGTCCAGGCTGCGCGGGTGGAAGGGGGGACACCCCCCACCCACCCTGCCCAGCCTGGATTTTTGTGTTCAAAAAGAACAGAGAAAGACCCAGAGGCGAGGCGAGGCGAGCCCACCCCCCAGCACCAGCGGCCGCGGCGTCCCCGCAGCCGCCGGTAAGTATGACTCGATCCCTGGGGGGGGTGTTTAACACCCCCCCCCCCCCAGGGATCACCCCTACAGTGCGCTTGCCGCTTACCTTTGGGAGCTCCGGCGGCGGCGGGCGGTCCGGCGGCCTCAGCGCCGGCTGTGGCTGCCGGCGTCAGGACGCTCTAGGCCTTCCGGGGAACTTCCGGGTTTCACCGGAAGGCCTAGAGCGTCCTGACGCCGGCAGCCACAGCCGGCGCTGAGGCCGCCGGACCGCCCGCCGCCGCCGGAGCTCCCAAAGGTAAGCGGCAAGCGCGCTGTAGGGGTGATCCCTGGGGGGGTGGGGGTGTTAACCACCCCCCCCCAGGGATCGAGTCATACTTACCGGCGGCTGCGGGGACGCCGCGGCCGCTGGTGCTGGGGGGTGGGCTCGCCTTCGCCTTCGCCTCCGGGTCTGTCTTACTCTGTTCTTTTTTTAAACAAAAAGCCAGGCTGGGCAGGGTGGGTGGGGGGTGTCCCCCCTTCCACCCGCGCAGCCTGGGAGGGGGAGGGGGAGGGATATTTCATTGGTTTCAATGGGGACACAGCGCCCCATTGAAACCAATGAATTAAATCCGGTACCGGCATACCGGATTTAATCCGGGAATCCGGTTTTCCTAGAACCGGTAACCGGTAAATCCGGTAGCCGGTAATGGGCCCGGGGTCCCACCACTAGTATCCAGTGCAGGTTCTGTAAGACAGTGAGGGCCTCCATCTTGTGATTGATTTGGCAGGAGACAGGTTAGGGGTGTTGCTTGTATACCGTGCAGCTACCTGTACAGTCTCATTCCTACATGCTCTGACAGAGATGATGTTGGACATGGTGTTACAGTCCCCAAAGACACTAGTCTTGGGAGGAGCAGAGTGTGAGTTTATGGCCACCATGGACCTGTCCCAAATGGGTCAGTGGCCCGACACATGATGGAGGACATACCCTTGATCTGATTTTCTGCACTGGCCTTGAGGCGGGGGATCCGTTAGTGGGGGAGGTGTCAGTAGTCCCTGTGGTGAAACACCAGTAGGGGGCGCTATACAGCGGCACCACCCGCCTCACTGTGTTTCTCCAAATCTCTGACCAGGGGTTCCCACAGCTGGCAAACCCCCGAAAACCCTTGATATTCCGCTGCCAACACCCGAGTGTATCCCCAGAGGGCATTCACACCACTCAGGAAATGTGAACCCCCAAAAGGCATAAGTCTTACAGCTTCCCAAAAGCACTCCCCTTTCCTGGCACTCTGTTCCTGGGATTTCCTCCTCTGCGTTGGAGGCAGATCCCCAGAGTCACCCACCGGAGGCTTCCCTTGGTTCCAAAACTGTTGGCTTCTAGCTTCTAGCTCAATAGGTAGATTTCCCCCTCTTTGGTAGCTTGGCCTGTTTACCTGGCCCAGGGAGACGTATAATGGCCAATAACGCACACACACACCCAGTAGGGTAAAAAGAAAACTTAGACTTTACTGGTACATATAAAAAGGAATAAAAGCATAGAACTAGGGGTTGATAACCCTTTGAGTAAAGCAAGCCCGATTTGGGGAATGGTACCCCATCTGGAACATGCATATCTAGTACAGTATCTTGAGTAGCAGGCAAGTACTCACTCTGGTTCTGATCCGGTCTCCATAGGGGATGTTTTTCCTATGGGGTTCAAGTTCTTGTCCTGGCAAAGGCCAGAGTTACAGTTACTGCCAAGCCATGCAGACCATGTGTGCCTCCGGGCAGGGAGGTCACCAGTCTAGCAGCGTCTGCTGGAGATCTCAACAAGAGAGTAAGAGAGAGGAAGGGGTTTGTCCTGGCTTTTTAAGCTCGACCCCTCCTCCCCTTTGGGAATCGCCCCTAGGTAGGGGTTTCTCCAATCCAGGTGAACTGCCTGAGCCCTCTGACCTTTGATGTCACTTAGGTGAGACATCATGGCATTCAGCTTGAGATACTGATCCCTGTAATTGGCTTTTCGAGCATGCCCAGAACACTTGTCCTGTGACCTTGCATTTGTCCAGGCCCTGGGGGGTGGGGGTGTTGGTAGGGTGTAGCAGAGTGTTTGTCTAGGGTACTCTGGTAAGGAAACAGGGACATTTTGCCACAGTCCCTGTGTCATGGACGGATCAGTACCTACAGGCCTGTCTCCTGTCACATGTCTTCCCCTGGAGGGGTGTGGAACCAGCCAATATAGAGAGTGGCTATAGAGAGTACTGGTCGTTTAATGGTGGAGCCTTGGCTATGCCTGCTCAGGGCTACGTAAGAGGGTAACTGGCTGAAGAGAAAGCAGTCTGCGGCTGACTCTTGGAGGTACAACATCTTTGTGGAAGCTCCAGAAGAATCACTGTTTAATGATGAAGCCTTGCTGGGAGTTGCTGAGGACTGAAGTAACCAAGGACTGCTGTACAGTATTGGAGAAAGCCAAGTCTAACAATAGCCAGCCAGTGGACTGTTGCCAGAGGGGTTGTTTGCCTGGCACTTAAATAAAAACTCAAAATAATCCCTGTTGTAAGACTGAGATTTAGGCTGCGATCCTGACAACACTTACACATAGATAAACCCATCCCTGATACAGCCCCACATATCCGAGAGACCACCTGTCATTCCATACACCACTGCGTCCCCTGTGATCAGCCAGGAGTGCCTCTGCGTGGGTATTGTTGGTTAGTCTCTTCTTCGTATGACAAGGTTTTGCAGGAGGGTATTCTCGGTTGCTGCCCCGATGGTATGGAACTCCTTTTCCCCAGAGGTTCGGTTGAGCTCAAGCCCAAGCCTGAGCCTGAGCCTCTTTTGGGGGGAGGTGGTGTAAGACCTTTCTCTTTGTAAAGGCATTTGGTGGGCAGGGATAGGGGATGGGAAGTTTGCTGGGTGGATTGGGGCAGGGTTGGGAGGGGGGTTGGAGTAGGACATGGGGAGGTGGTATTGGGCAGTTTTGTGGGGGTCTGTGAGATAGTTCTGGGGCTAGGGGGGTGTTGTATTTTGTTTTTATGGATTTTTATATTTTTATATGTTAGCTACCCTGAGCCATAGGGAAGGAAGGGATAAAAATGTAAATAAATAAATAAAATAAAATAAATAGACAGTTCCCTCTCATTTTACCTGAGGCTTTTCATACAAGTATGAACATTTTCCCCGTGATATTTTACCTCATGTAACTGATTTCGTCCTGTGGATTGTGTGTTGGAGTTGTCCTTTGGGCTGAGCAGGCATGCAGGCTCCTGCATCCAGGCATAGCTCTGGATGCAGGAGGTATTAACCCAGATGGTTTAACCCTGGGTTAGCCCAGGATGTGCATGCAGGTTTCCCCAGGGGGAGCAGGGTTCAGGATGGGACAGGACCCTCACCCCTATCCTGCCATTAGTCCTTGGCTCCAGCCAGCCTGTGAGCTTGTAAAATAGAGCAAAAGAGAGCCGGGTATAAACAGGGAGTACTTGCTCAAATAGCAGGCAAGTGTGCGGGGTGAGGCAATGGAAAATTGAGCAAACAGCCATGTCTGCAGTAGCTAGAGATGGGCAAAAGGGTTTGCTTGTAGCTTCACCTAGGAGACTTGTCAAACTCTCTCTCCTGCCCCATGCTCACTGACCTCTACATTTCTGCACCTTGACCAGTAATGGAAGCTGAAAATGTTGAAAAAGCATCAGGGTGCCAGTGTTGTAACCATCACTGCAAATCATACTATGAAGCTGGGAGGGACCAGCACTCTGGCTCTTTAACATCAACCTTTTGTTTGGGAGTGAAGGTAGCTTCCCCTCAGTTGTGTAGCTTCCCCTCAGTCTGTGCTGCTGCTACTCCCAGGGAGCCCTGCTGGTTACTGTACCTCTTCTGGATGCTTCCGGCCTCCTCTCTCCTGTCATGGGAATGCAGCAATAGGGTAAAGGAGGAGCAGAGCCAGAGAGCACAATTGCTAACCTAAACCCACCTTCCTGTAATCAAAACCCATTGCTTCTTGCTCTGTCCTCACTGACAACTGCTTTCCACCTTTTTGATGGCATTATTTTAAATACATGAAAACTATCAACATGTTGGAACATAAGAACTGCCAAACTGGATTAGACCAATGGTCCAGCCAGCCCTGCATCCTGTCTCCAACAGTGGCCAATTTCAGTCTGCTATTCACACCTAGCCTGACAGTCAGAGGTCTCATCTCCCAACCAATTTGCCCAATAGCCATTAGGGATGGGCATTATGAATTCAGATTAATCCATATGTGTCTGAAATCGGCAGTTAGCAGATTAATCTGAAGACACTGTGCCAATTATGGATTTGTATTATGATTTGTATTTAAAATAACAAAAATATTTTAAAATCAATCGCACATGGGCAATGGTTGCTGAGCCATTTAGCACATGTGCAAATGGCTACTGTGTTGCCCTTAACCAAAACGGCAGCAATGCTATTGCTGCCATTTTGGTCAAGCGTAGCAAGGTGGCTATTTTGTATCAGCTAGTATATATGGCATGCTGGTGCCAGTAGGAAATTGGGTGGAACAACTCCTTGCTTGTGCCACCTTTTTGCCTTGTCCCACCTTGCGCCTTTGTCCCAGATGCCTAGCTTCATGTTTCCTTCTTTGTGGTTCCTGCCTCTGCTATGCCTGGCACTCTAGTTCTTAACCCCTTGGTGCCTTCCCCTTGTATGCTTAGTCCACCTTGCTGCTTTGGGTCCTCAATCCCTAGCTTCTTGGCCCTTAGCTTCTGTGTTCCCTCCTGACTCTAGTGTTCCCTTCAGGCGTTCTATACATTCTGTCTCCTGACTCTAGTGTTCTATACATTCTGTCTCCTGTTGTGCCGTCTCCTGTTGTTCAGTGCCTTGTTTCATGTCTAGTCTTCTGTCTAGTTCTGTGTTGTCTCCTTCTTGTCCTGAACCTCTGCCCTGTTTGTTCATTCATGGGGTTTGGGGGCCAAAAAGGAGTCGGTGGTGTGCCCCCTGGGTGTGTACGTGTGTCACGAAGGAACATGAGGCCACACAGGAGAGAGATGAGACTATAGGTCTAACATATATGTAAAGCTGGAGGTCAAACATGGATGTAATGTTGAGAACTGACAGTTCAAGTCATGTAATCATGTAGTGTAAACGGACAGTTGGGAAACTCCAGGAAGTGGAGACATTTAAAGAATGTGGTTTCAGGGAGATGCCAGACAGAATCCTATGGCGATGCAAATGGATCTTCCTGTTTACCTTTCTGCGTAGATGACAAACCTCAGGTTTCTCCAAAGCGGGAAAAGGGAAACAAATAGGGGTGGGACATCAGGGAGAATCCCGGATTTACCGGTATCAGATCTCTCCGGTACTGGATTTACCGGTATCAGCATACCGGATCTTTAACATTGGGCGTTTACTTTTTTTTGTACATTGCAGCCATTTATCTCAATGGCCGCAATGTAAAAAAACCAGTAAAGTGCCCAATGTTAAAGATCCAATATGCCGGTACAGGTAAATATCAGATTTATCGGATTAACCCGATACACCCAAATACCGGCAATATCGGTTCTTGGGAGAACCGGAATTCCCACCCCTAGAAACAAAGACTCTGATAAGGGTATTTAAGAAAACGGACAAGACAAAGAGAGGCCAGTATTAAGCCATCTTCTGCTACCTCTTGGAGACAGCTCTCAGCTCCATCTTGCCTGCCAGCAAGCGATTGCTGGAACTATGGACTGAGAGGACAGACTTTGCTTTCTACTAACTAAGAGATCAGTGCCCAGTCATTCTACATCAATGACTGAGGAGCATCAAGCTCATGGACTATTTTATAGGGTAAGACTTATATAGCGATCCACCCAGTATAGAATAGGATGCACATTGCGTTATATTACTTTTCATTTTGATTAGCCACTCTGTATCAAATATATTGTCTTATGTAATCAATAAACTTCCTTCTTATCTTTATGAAGAAGTGTGTGTGATCTAACATTGGAAACACAACGAGCCACTGGAGTTTTCAAACTCTTGCGAACCCAGAGAGAGAGAGAGAGAGAGAGAGAGAGAGTCTGTGAACGGGATTTCTGGGAGTTTGAGGTGGCAAAAGGATTCTCCCCCTTGCAGGGCTGCACCAAACGAGAGAGAATTGGTTCAGGTGGGCTGTAAGGAGGGAAATTGAGTTGCCCAACCCAGGAAAGTGGGGTGTTGGCCCCACAATCTCGTGACAGGGGGGATACTGTAAAACCCCTGGGGCCAGGCCCAAGGGTTTGGAGTGCTGGCCCCAGCTGCTGGCACCACTTCTCAGGCCTGTCCTCTGCCCACTGTCTCCGCCTTACTTCTCCTGTGTCCTTGTCATGCCACACTCGTTCCTAGCTGTTTCCCATTTGTTCCAGTTTTGCCTCCCAACTTCCCAATAGAGTACTCGCTAGTATAGGTCATGCTGGTGTCAGCAGGAAGTTGGGCAGAACTCCACCTTTTCTCCTCTCCCCACCTTGCTCCTTTGTCCCAGACTCCTACCTTTATGATTCCTTGATTCTGATCATCTCTTTCCTTGGCCTAGCCCCTCTGGTTCTTAACTCCTTGGCTCTTGGTACCTTCCCCCTTGTATGGTTAGTTCTTTGTTCCTTAGTCCCCCTTGCTGCCTTGAGCCCTGACTCCCTAGCTCCTTAGTTTCTGTGTTCCCTCCTGACTCTAGTGTTCCCTTCAGGCATTCCCCTTCCTTCCCACAAGGGTGTTTTTAGAAGAGAGGGGGAAATTCGCAGGTTCAAAAGACTCCCATGATCCCCCCCGGCCCCAGATGCACAAGGTAGGGGGAGGTCCTTTAAACAAGAAGTCCGCTCGTGTGACAATGATTGGGGGGAGGGGAGCCCAGAACACAGAACAGCTGTTTGTCAGGGCAGTCGGGAAGAGTAAGCATGCTGCTCCATCAGTTGTTTGTTGGGGCAGCCAAGGAGACCATGCATGTTCTGATCCCCCTTCCCTCCCATCAGCTGTTTGGCAGGGCAACCAGGGAGAGCTTGCAGGAGATTTAAAATGTGGATTAGTAAAGCCTCTATATTGAGGCTTTACTAATTCAGTTTTACTAATTTGGGAGTTTTCCTGGATCTCTTGTGCGAAAGGCGTAACTGTCACATTTACCATGAAACTCATGGGTCTGCATCTTGTGTAAAAAGTCCCTAAACCTCAGTGATGAGCCGTACTCTCCAAGATCTGGACTACCCCAGTGGAGCCTTCCAAACTTAAGAGTGGCTGACAGGTGTTGGTTTCCCTTGACTCTAATTCCCTTGTCGATTCCCAGTCTTGTCCTCTCCTTCTCTGGCCCTTCCTTCTGGTATTCTCCAGCTCTGACCCATCCCTGTGTGACATCCATTACCTTTAATCATTTTTGTTGCCATTCTCTGCACCTTTTCCAGTTCTACTATATCTCTTTTGAGATGGGGCAACCAGAGCTTCATACAGAATATGGGCATATCACAGATTTTTAAACAGCAGCATTATGTTTTCTGTTCTTTAGCCCTATCTGAATTACTAACATTCTCTCTTAATCTTCTTTTCTCTAGGCTAAACATGCCCAGTTCCTTCAGCCTTTCCTTATGACTTTTATCCTAGACCCCCAATCATCTTCATTGCTCTTCTCTGAATCCTTTCCAGTTTGTTCAACATCCTTCTTGAAATGCAGAGCCCCAAACTGAACACAATATTCCAAAAGCGGTCTGAACAGAGCTGAGTATAGGGTTAATATAACCTCCTGAGTCTTGGATATGATGTTCCTACTAACACAGTCCAAAACAGCATTGGCTTTTTTTGCAGCAGTGTCACACTCAAGGGAATAGCTAGAACAGAAACAGGAGGGGCAGCTGTAGTCCCATGAGCCTGGAGTGGGGGGGGGCATGCTCCCTGTGAAGCTTCCCTGCCCCTGGGAAGAGAGGTCAAAGTGGCCCCATTCCATCTTCTGCACCAGGTTCCATACCAAGTTTCCAACCTAGCTACACTCCTGGTCACACTACTGACTTGCGTTCAATTTGATTCACTATATCTCCCAAACCCTTCTCGGCAGTGCTGCTTCTTATCTCCACTCTTGTACTTATGTTTGCTTTTTCTTTCCTATGTGCAATACTTTATATATTATTTGACTTTGTTGGACTTCATTTTATTGTCTTTAGTCCAGATCTCCAATTTATCAAGATGGTTTTGAACTTTAATCCTGTTCTCTAAAGTGTTTGAAATCCCTTCCAGTTTGGTATCACCAGCAAATTTTATAAATCAACTGTTGACTCTTTCATCCAATAGAGACAAACTAGTAAAATTATATCTTTTATTGGACCAACTCCAGTTGGGGGAGGTATGCAAGCTTTAGGATCTCACAGGGTCCTTCGTCAGGCAGGTTTGGGGATAAAAAACAAAACAGACCTGCCTGACGAAGGACCCTGTGCGGTCCGAAAGCTTGCATACCTCCCCCAACTGGAGTTGGTCCAATAAAAGATATCGCTTTATTACTTTGTCTCTATTGCCTATATTTGGGACCAACACAGCAAACCCTACTTTCTCTACCCTCCTTCATCCAAATCATGAATGAAGATACTGAACAGTACTAGACCAAGCAAACTTCTGCAGAACCCCCACTTGATACTTCTTCCCAGTTTGAAGTTGACACATTAATTACTACTCTTGGAGTGTGATGATCCCCCCCCCAAAAAAAAAAACACCAATTCATCACCCACATTTATGATAGTTCCTTCTAGCTCACTTTTTTCCATCTTGCTTAGGCAAATGTCATGTCGAACTAAATCCAAAGTCTTGTTGAAGTCAAGATACATTATGTCCACTGCATTTTCCCTGTCTACTAAACTGGTTACCTTATCAAAGAAGGAAACTTGGTTAGTCTAGCATGATTTATTCTTAACATGGAGTTTGCTGTAGTGTTCTCCAGTAAAGGATGGAAAGGTTCCATGGCATTGAGGACAGCACTAACCAGCTGCCAGATGCTCACCACGGCCGATTCCCACATGGGGTCAATTTCAACCACGCTTCCCGGGCTCCCCGCGGGACGAGTTCTGAAAGTGTGGTCAAAGTGATTCCTGGTGGGAAGCAATAAAAAGTAACGTCTGTCCGGCGATCACGGCCCGGAATCCCCAGTGGGATTCCGGGCCGTGGTCAAAGGGTGTTTTCAGACGTTACGAGATCACAGTCAACCACAGTCAATTCCCTGTGGTGGCTGTGATCACAGAACGTCTGTTGAGGGGAATGGATGTCCCCCCCCCCCCCCCAGATGTTACCACGGCGGGGAATCACTTTCACCATGCGAGCGGCTGCCGTGTGGTGAAGGCGATTCCCTGCCGTGATGAACCCCGCCGTCACTTCTGGATGGCGGCCACGGCCCGGAATCCTCACAGGGATTCCGGCCCGTGGCCAAAGCGAGCGAGCGCTGTGGCTGCATTGGCTGCGGCGGCCGCCCATCTCCCCAGAGGGTGCGTGGCGGGGAGCGTGGAGGGGGTGGGGCTGTGCGGCCGCACATTGCGCTGCCGGCCCCTCCCCCTCCCCGATTCCCCGCCGGAATCCCCCGGCACGTCTGTTAGGGCGTGACGGGGTTATCCTGGCGGGGGATGAATTTATTGTTTTCGTGACGGGGCCAATTGGCCCCGTCACGTCTGAAAACACCCAGAGCGGCTGGGTGCTTTGGCTGCATTTGCCGCAGCGCCCGCCTGCCTCCCCAGAGGGTGGGTGGCGGGGGAGCGTGGGGGGGCAGGGCCGTGCGGCCGCACGTTACACCATGTGGCCCCGCCCCCTCCCCGATTCCCTGCCGGGATCAGCCAGCACGCCTATTCGGGCCATTTTTTGACCACGGGGGTGGTTATTTCATTCACCCCCACCGGGGATTCGTTGTGGTGAATCAGCCCAGCATAACGTCTGAAAATACCCACCGCTTACCAGGGAGATTAAGGCAGCGCTCGATAGCAGGAGGCCACGGCCAGAACCATCTCAGGAGTGGGCTGAACTAGGGAAGGCCCAAAGCAGCAGCTCCCCTACATCTTGCCTGTGTGACTTCGTTTTAAGATTTAAATATAGGTTGTTTTCAGATGTTACAAGATCACAGTCAATCACAGTGAACCACACACAACCCTGCGGCAGGGCCAAAGGACCCCGAACATCTGTTTGATGGTCACCAGATGTTCTCCACAGACAATCCCAAGCAGGGGACAAAGCTAACCACCCTTCCAGAAGTTCGGCCCAAACTATCTCCAAAAGGGTGGTCAAAGTAATCCCCACTGGGAAACAACAAAACATAATGACTGAACGGCAACTGTGGCGTAACAGAGCCCACTGGGGTTTACCCCAGCCGCCCGGCACCCCGTTACCCACCTGTTATCTGGTACTTTTCCGCTGTCACCACCCTAGAGATTGTAGGCCGTGAGTTCCATCCCTCTAGGGAAGATGAGAACTCTACCTTTTCTTTAAACAGACAGGCCCGCAAGCCAGAATAGTTCAGTTCCCAATTACTGTCGTCGGAGCATACAGAGGCGTATTCGCTAACACACACAGATCTTTTAGATCAGAAAAAGGAATATTACTTTAATGGTATTTTAAGCCAAGCATCACAGGCTACAGCCATGTGAGATACTTTGAATCCTTGAGCAAAAGCAATTGATCAGAACACAGTTAGGCTCAAGGGCCCTTTTTGTAGCATCTAGCCTAAACTGGTCCCTCAGATGTAACATTCAATTACTCACAGCTTTAGGTGCGCCTTTGCCTTGCAGCGAAGGGGTTCAGTCCTTAAGTTCAGTTTAGTCCAAACAGGCCAGGAGCCATTCCCTTAGTTCCATAGCAAAAAGGTCAGTATATCAGAGCAAACGGAAGTAAAAGTAAACAGTCTCCCTTGAGAGGCGTGGCTTTGGTCTTTTTAAAAGCCCCCCTACTCCTCTTTCGTGATTGGTCCTTGGGAGGTTACCTGGCTGTACCTACTCCAATCAGAGAAAGATCCCCCCAGCCATGCTGGCTGTAGGCCCCTTCCCCTGGTATTGCGAAATCCTGCCATGCGGCCAGTTGCAAAACCAGGCCTAGTCAACCTGGAAGCCAGAGTGTCAGTGAAGGTCACATGGAAAGGCAGGGTTGCTCCTAGCAGCTTCTGCCACAGCAAACACCAGCCGGAAGCAATCAAAACGATTCCCAGCCGGGGACAAAGCACGCAGCGCCACTGCCAGGCAATGAGCAAGAACACAGGCCGAGGAGGAAGATTTAAAGGGCACCCGGCAGCACAGGGACATGGCGGGATGGAGCGAGGTGGAAGGGAGAGGAGAGCAGAAGGCGAGCAAGTAAGGGAGGAGGAGGAGGTGGTGGAGGCGGAGGAGGAGGAGGTGGTTGTGCTGCACATGGAGGTGGTGGAGGGAAAGCAGCAGCAGCAGCAGGGACAGGCTGCCCCAGAGTTGGCAACTGGCCCATGGGACGAGGCACCCCGGAAACGGGAGCAAGGAGGCGGGCAGTGGCACAGGGCCACCAAGGGGAGTGGGAAGGCTGGCAGAAGGGGGGAGGGCCGCGGGGCTGAGGCAACCCGGCAGCCAACACCCCCCCCCTTACAACCCACAGACAGCCCGAGCCCCCGGAGGAGATGGGCGTAGAACATGTGGAGGAGGAGGAGGGCCCACGCGGGAGATGGCCGTACCACTGAGGGGGGCAATGGGGGCACAGGGAAACCCAGAACTTCATTATGATCTGGGGGACCCTGGAGCACCAGCTGGAGCTAGCAGTGAACCAGAGGAACAAGCACGTGTACCAGGAGATTGTGCAGGACATGGAGGCAGTGGGGCACCACAGGACAGCGGCCCAGTGCCACTCAAAGGTGAAGGAGCTCAAGAGGGGGTACAAGGCCATCAAGGACAACAACCAGCAGTCCAGGCACAGAGCCCGGACCGCCCCCTACTATGATGCCCTGGACCGCATCCTTCACATAAAGGGATCCATAGTCACCCCGTGCCTCGTGGGGAGCGCCGTGGTCCAAGGCAGGGAACAGGCCGATGTACCCCCTCCCCTCCCCACCCCACTAGACAGCACCGGCTCCAGGGTCCGCGCCCCCCCAGAAGAATGCCCCAGGACCTCAGGGAGCAGTAGGCCCCTCTCGTGAACCAGCCCAAAGAGTCCCCAGCTGATGTCCATACCGGGAGGAGCTGAGGCCGGCACACCGGTCACCCTCAGCTAGGGGACACAGGGGGACCCCAGGAACAATGCGGGACCGGCCTCGGAGGGCTCAGAGACTGACATCAAAGGTAAGTAAGCAGATGGGAGGGGAAACGGACTGGAGGGGATGGGCCGAAGGGGGGAGGGGGGCATGCTGGCCACGGGGCTGCCCCCAGCAACCCGATACCCCAAACCATGGAAAGGAGGCCCAGGGGCCGCAGGGGGGCACGGTCCACCTACCCCCACCCACCCCTTCCCATATCTTCACAGGTCATGGAACGCCCCGGCACTCAGGACAGGCAGGCAAGGTGGACGGTGGCAAGCAGTCCCAGGTGCAGCCAGAGGTCCCAGGTGAGGCAACTCGGCAAGTGGGAGGAAAGGGGGCTGGGGGAGGCCGGGTGGGGGACCCGGCCTGTGTGGTGCAGGGGAGGGGGGCCTGGGCACAGGGAAACACCGGGGGAGAGCACTGGCCAGCCACCCGAGGGGGGGCACAAAAGACCCCCCAGCCGCAGCATGGGAGGGGGCGGGCGGCTGGGGCGCCTAAACAACCCCCATTGTGCACCCCAACAGGGCAAGCCACCGAGTCCCAGCAAGCCGTCCCCGTGCCCCCAGCTCAGCGGATGAGGGAGCACCATGCACGGGTACAGCACCGGAGGGAGGAGCAGGCGGAGGACATAGTCTGCACCACCACCGAGCAGGGCGAGCAGATGATAGCAGCAATCGACCGCATGGAGGCGGCCACCGAAAGGGCCGTGCAGCAAGTGGAGGCAAGGGACCGGAGGTTGAAGGTGGAGGTGCAACTCGAACAGAGGCGGGAGCGCTGGGAGCACAGCAGGCAGGTGGAGGCACTCAGGCGGCTGGAACAGGCCATCGACTGGATGGTGAGGGAGCACTCTGCCAAGATGGACCGGTCCCATGACATTGGCACCTCGCTGCTGCTGCTCGCGGGGACCATGAGCGCACTGCCCCACCAGGCAATCTGCCGGCCGCGATGCTGGGCCCCTCAGCACCACCACCACCTCCGCCACCGCCCCAGTCGCCGGCACACCTGCAGGGCCCATGCATCTGCCTACCTGGCCCTGTAGACCTCCGGAGGAAGCAGCTGCCCAGGGGGGCCCCTCTGACCCCGGGTCTGCCCTCCCTCCCAACAACGCCTGCCCCTCAGGACACCGAGGCGTCCCAGGACACTGTCGGGGACACGGACAGCGGCGGGGAGGGGATCTCCCAGAGCTCCACGGTGGCCACAGGGCAGCCAAGAGGAAGGCAGTAGAAGGTATGTAGGAGGTATGTAGGGTGGTATGTAGAAGGACAGTAGGAGGAATGTAGGAGGTATGCGCAATAAATGCACGGGAACCACAGTCACTGTCGTTGTTCTGTTTCACGGGCCCGGGGCTGGGGGCAGGTGGGTATCTAGGGGCGTGCCCATGGTTCCGGTGGGGGGCCCGGGGTGGTGGAGATGGTGGTGTGCAGCCTCAAGCCTTGGTCTCCCGGCTGATCCACCTAGCCAGGGCAGCACGGACGTGCTTTGCGTATCGGTACTCCCGCGGGTTCTCTGCATTTACATAGAGAGGCATGGGGCTGGGAGGGCACTGGGGCACGGGGTAGTCGAGAGCAGCCCCATCAGTCTCGCACATGTTGTGCAGCATACAGCAGGCTCCGATCACCAGGGCCGAGGTCTCCACTATGAAGTCCAGCCAGCCCGCGAGGCACTTCCAGCACTGCTTGAGGGCCCCGAAGATCCTCTCAACCACGGTCCGGCTGGGACACAGGCAGGGATTGTACAGCACCTCCACAGGGTTCCTGGTGACCAGGTATGCCTTCATCAGCCACCGGGTGAGTGGATAGGCCGGGTCCCCCAGGATGCAGGGGGGCATCAGCACCCCCTCAATCCGGGTCATCCGCATGTTCACCAAGTCCCCGCGGTACATCTGGGCATAGAATGGCGAGATGGTGATGATCTGGGCATCGTGGCTGCGCCCAGAGTGGCCCATGTAAATGTCTATGAACCGACCCCAGTGGTCTATGACCGCCTGCAGCTGCAGGAAGTAGTACCCGTGTTGGTTGACATATTCCACGGCCTCCCCATCGGATGGGCAGAGAATCTCAATGTGGGTGCCATCCACGGCGCCCATGCAGTTGGGGGATCCTCCGGCCACAAAGTCAACCATCACGGCCTCCTGGTCCACCAGCTGGATCGCTTGGTCCAGGAGCATGCCATCCACCACCTCGCAGATGTCTCCCAGGATCCCGGCGATGGTGCTCACCCCAATGCCGAAGTGCTGCAAGACAGACTGGCAGGAGTCGGGTGTTGCAAGGGCCCAGACCCCGATGGCCACCCGCTGGACCATGGGAATGGGGGCCCGCATGGGGGTGTGCTGCCGCTCCAGCCAGGGCGTCAACAGCTCCGCGAGTCACAGGAGGAAGCGCCTGTCCATCTGAAAGTGCGCTCTCCAGGCGGCCTCATCCCAGTGAGCCAGCGCCCTGGCCCACTACCCCTGTGCCCGCTCTGTGACCCATACCCGCCAGGCAATGGGCATAGCGAGCAGGGCTGTGCACCCCATGGTCTCCCTCCACCATTGGAGCCAGCTGGTCACCTCGTGGAGTGCTGCAGCCCACTCCCGGGCATGGAGGAGGACCTGTTGGGCCATCCCGGACACCCACTGGGCCCTGAGCCAGGCCAGGGAGCTCCTGCACCCGTGGTGTGCTCACCGGGATCTAGCTGCGCTCCTGGCCATGCACACCCGCAGCCGGGCAGCCAGGTGCACCTCTGCGGTCTGGATGCGCAAGAGGTCAGTGTGCGAGCGGTACCACTCTGTGCAGACTGCTAGGTGCATCCTGCAGGCGGCCAACCATCCCAGCTCCATGGTGAATGGTGCCCCAGGTGGGGTGCATCTGCAACCGCTATAGGCTGGTGCATGTGTAGGCCCACCCCCAGGTCGTGACCTGGCAACTGGGCGGGGGGGCCCGGGTCGCCTCTGCTTACCCCTCGGCTGGCAGGCCCGACTCCTGCAGGGCAGCCGGGGCAGGGGGCGCCCCATTGAGCACACCTGGCGCCCCCCCCCCCCACATAGCTGGACCTTCCACGAGACCATGGCCCTGCATGACCTGTGGCATTCCCCGGCCGTGTAATTACTCCTGAGCTGCCCGGACAGCCTCACAGGTGCCTATGCGAGACTGAGCTCCAGCCTGCGCTACTTTGGCTATGAGGTGAGCGCCCGCGCTTGCCGGCTGCATGCGGAGACACTGGGCCTGCGTCCGTTTCCCGATGGGCACATCCCGGAGATGAGGTGCTCACATGTGGGGTGGTCTGCGCCGGAGACCATGTCGGTTCTCTCTGTGTACAGCCTGGCTGCCTACACAGCCTGGCCGCCTACACAGCCGGTCTGGCAGAGGGGGGCCCTGCCCTGGCTGTGTCCTTCTTTGGCTGCGTTCACAGGGCCCATGGGTACCAGCGGTCACATGGGGTGGTCTATCACTGCCTGTTGGAGCTTGGTCACCTTCCGTGGCCCCCAGCTGCTGACTATGGCTTGTCGGAGCCCACCAGGGCGGAGCTGACAGTGCTGGCTGGTGTGTGGTCCCGATCTGATGTACAGGTGGGGCTCGCCATACAGGATCCCTTCAAGGCATACTACCTCGTCGCCCACCACATGTCTGCGCTGGGCTACCATCGGGGCAAGCTCCAGCGGCCCCACTATGTGCACCTGGCAGGCCACCCGGCCCCAGACCCCTTCGTGGCCCCCTGCAGCTGGCTGTGAGGCCCCCTGTGCCTTCCGGGCCCTGGATGCTGGCCCCGCTGTGAGCTCCCGCCTCCACCCCGACGCCGTGGGTCGCTGCCCACTCCCTCCATACTGTCCCAGGCTCGCTGCTGTGCTGGCAGGTTCCTGGGGTTCCACTGCCTGTGGCTCTGGTCCCCCTCCACGCCCCCCCCATCTGCCTCTGCAACCGTTGTTCCTCTCTGTGGCTGCCTTCTGTGGCTGTGTTCTGATCTCCGAGCCAGCTCCCAGCACCCCGGGTGCTGCTGTCCTTCATCGTCCGGCCGTGATCCCTCCTGTACTCAGCCCCATCCCACCCCCAGGTTGACTCTGTGACCGTGGGGTTCTGGGGCCCCCAGACTGCGCCTCCCGGCGTCCTCCCAGGGGTGGTGGTGTTGGATTGCCTGCTCAGCTCTTCGGCTCCAGCTCCCCTCCATCCCGTTCATCGCACCCTCGCCAGCGCATAGGCTCTCTGTCTGCCTCCTGGACTGTTCCCAGGCCGCTCCCTGTTTGTGTGGCCTCCTCCTGTGCCTGTGCTCTGCCCCTGGGGGGTCCCCCTGTGCCAGGGCTGCCTGTGTAGCTGTGGGGTTGCCCGGGCTGCCTGTACTGTTGTTGGGGTTCTGGATGCCATTGCCCGTGTCCTGCCCTGCCCCCGGGCTGGTCCCTCCCTGCTTCCCTGGCCCCGGGTCCCCCCTCCCCCCTTTGTGCCGTGTGTGTTGGCCATCCCGCTGTGTTCCCCCTTCCCTTCCTTTCCCGTGTGGGTGTGTATGTGCCCAGACGTGTGTTTGTGCTGTGTGATCCGCTGTGACCTTGTTTTGTCTGTGCCTGTTCTCTGTACCACCTCGGTGGCTCTTCTCCCTCCTCCTCCTCCCTTCCCATTTCTCTTGTGTGGGTGTTTCCTTTTGGCCCTTCTTGGTTCATTTGCCCTCTGTCAGCCATGTCTGCTGCCCGCCCCTCCCCGGTGCCTTCTGGGTGTTTTGACCATGGCCCGGAATTGGCGTCACGTCTGTTGTGCTGTCCCGGTCTGTGGTCTGTCAGCCCAATTCCCTGCCATGGTCTCAGTCCCGTCATGTCTGTTCGGGGCTTTCCTGGACCACGGGGGGGTGGTTGGGCGGCTCGCCACAGCTGGGAATCCACTGTGGTGATTTGGGAGCCTGTAACATCTGAAATCACCCATAATACTAATCCCAACAGCAAGACATGGAAAGTATTTGAAATATCAGTTAGGATTGTGACCCCACTTGGGGTCCCAACCCACAGTTTTGGACCTTCTGACCCAAGGCCTGAGCCAGTTTAGCTCACCTGGAATTTCTAAACACCCAGTGTGTGCTCTTGCCAGGGGTAATGTTTAACCATCCCCAGTTGCTATTTTCACAGCTGTGAAGTCTCTGATGGTTCCCATTAGTGGTGGGACCCCGGGCCCATTACCGGTTACCGGATTTACCAGTTACCGGTTCTAAGAAAACCGGATTCCCGGATTAAATCCGGTAACCGGTACCGGTTTTATTTCATTGGTTTCAATGGGGCGCTGTGTCCCCATTGAAACCAATGAAATATTAATTCCCTCCCCCTCCC
>QEPC01014534.1:225139-237941 GCA_003113815.1 Sphenodon punctatus
CCATTTAAAAGCAGCCTCAGAGTATTTACCAAATCCAGTGATCATCCTTTCTCTTCTAGCAGAGAAATGGGAACCATTAGCAGCAAAGCAGGCAGGGCTCAGCTTGGGGCTGTAGAGCAGGGTTGCTGCTGCAGGAGAAAGCGCTGCCACCTATTGGCCAAACCAGGGTTTCCCTGTGGGGAACTTTTATCATTCTGAGAAAAAGGAGGAGTTTTTGCTGCTCTGGATGGCTTGTGATTTGATTCATCTTATTTGTCACTGGCATTTTGGAATCGGCCCTTGCTACACACTGTGCCATGCCAATAACACTAGGGTGCCAGGAGCACTTCCTTGGCACACTGTAACAGAGCTGGCACAAATAGCAAACTTTTAGAATTTGACATTTTCAAATTTGCAATTTCAAAATTAATTTGGAGGTCAGATTCAAAACCATTGAGGCATCCAGTAGGCCCCACCAGAGTCCAAGATTTTCACCACATATGACTGTATAAAACCCAAATCTGTTATGTAAACTTGGCAAGAAGCCAAAGCCAGGCCCAGCCCAAATCTAGCCTGTTTTATGTGTAAGGTATCAGACCCAGCCTGATAACTTTAGTCAGGAGCCAGTCTAGACACAGTCCAAAGACTTGTCTGGTCCATCCATGCAGATTCTGCTTTCTGCCCCTGGCTATCAGCAGGAGAAGATGCTAGCAGTTACAAGAGAGGCAAGGAATCAGACTTCTCCTAGGCTCGATTCCTGTCCTTACTAGCCAGGGTGCAATGAAGGTAGGGGGTCTCATGGCTGCAACCAGCGAGTGTTTACTCAGCCATTTCCACCTCATTCCCTCCCTGTCAACAAGGGCGAGAGCAGTGGAAAAGGCTTGATAGCATTGCCAGATCACTCCTATAGGGCACTGCGTTGTCCCTCTTCTCTGCAGCAGCATAACAAAGCTGAGGGCGGCCAGGCACCTGGTATAGGAGCCAAGTAGGCCCACACCCTGATCTTGAGTTTCCTTCTAGTTTGATCTAGATTTGTCACTTTTGAGGAGACAACAGGGATTAGGAGCCCAGTCTGTCCCATCCTCCCCAATGCAAAAGAGATGTAACAAGGTGCAGTGCCCCAGGGTAAGTTCTTGCAGGATCCATGCCAAGCAATCACAATCTTTAGGGAATTGCTCTTACAAAGCCTTCATTCTCCATATAACCCTCTCTCAGTCCACAGACAATACCACTCTCCACCCAGTTAACAGTCCTGAGGTCTCTCTCAGCCAGGCAGGGATCCCCTGGCTAGTATTCTCACAGCTTCCAGGCCCCAGGTTTCTTCAGGTCCACACTCCAATATTTTCAGCCACTCCTACCCTTTAGCAGGGTTTCAGAACCTTGGTTAGCAAGTTCCAGGAAGCTCCTCTCTCCTCAACATCCAGGCACAGACAGAGTCTCCTCAGCGAGCTGCCTCTTATACTGTCAGAGTAGTTGTGGCTAGGCTTCAGCTTCTCCAGCCTTAAAGGGCCAGTGGCTGCCCACTCTGCATTACTCCTGAACCTTAAAGGGGTCACAGTTCCCTACTACAAGGTAATCAACAATCAACACATGAATTTTGTCCATCACACATTCTAGAAACGACTTTCTTCCTAGAAGCCTCATAACTTATTGTAGACTGCTGAATTTTGTAACCTCCTTCTCACTGGCCTCCCCTGCTCTCACCTTTCTTTCCTTATCTCCATCCAAAACTCTGCTGCCAGGGTCATCCACCTCACCCGTCACTTCAACCATGTGCAGACCCTCTTCTCCTCTCCGGCTCCCCCTTCCTGAAAGAATCCTGCACAAGCTCCTAGTCTTCACCTATAAAGCTATTCACAACCTTACTCCCCCCTACCTCTCTGTGCTAATTTCCCTCTGTACTCCAGTCTGTGAACTCCGCTCCTCCTCTGTCGCCTCTCCCACCCTCCCATGCCTCCCTTACTCCCCTAACTGCGTTCAGCCCTTCTCCCTAGTTGGCCCCCATGCCTGGAACTCCTTCCCTGCCCATATCCACTTTTCCCCCTTCCTTCGTACCTTCAAATCCCTCCTCAAGACCCACCTCTTCCACTCTGCCCTCCCTGACTCCTCGCTCCCCTCACCTAACTCCTGCTGATACCCTCCATCCAGTACAATCTGTTACCTGAGGTCTCTGTACTCATATCCTCACCACACAGACCAGACAGCTATCATTCTCGATGTAACCAAGCCAAGCATGTGCACCTGGGACCTCGCATCTTCGTGAATGTTACACTCCTTGTCTCTTCCTCTGTTCCCCTTCCTTCATCCCTCACTCCCCCATCTCTCAGATTGTAAGCCCTAGGGCCGGGACCGTGTCTATTCCATTACTTTGTAAAGCGTCAGGTACATTGCTGGCGCTATATAAATGCTTGCTAATAATAATAAATAATAATTGGTGATTTCTTGAACCTAATTGCTAGTTCAAAGACACTCTCTGTGGTATGTAAGGCAGAGGTAACACACAGCTACAGTGAATCATAACCTTCTCTCAAGTGGGACAGGAACTGTGAGATAACAAGAATGTTGTGAAGTTAGACTCTTTTAAGATAAGGACTAGAATACATTGCCTTTATGTGGTCATATTCATACAGTCTCAGATCTAGTTGCAAGAGGAAGAAAACATCTATTAATTAAAGAAATTGTTTGTACAGTGCATATGTGTTAACTACAGCAAAAACATTCTTTATGGAATGTTTGTGGGATGTATAAGGGTATATAAAGACAACTCTTAATGAAGTTCAGTGTCTTTAGCTCCTGACCTGTGCTGGTCATAGTCTGAGTTGAAGTACCCCTTTGCAAGAGGTTTTGTATCTTTGTTCTGTAACTTTATTTCTGTTTTAATCTATACTCTATCTTCATATGGCCATATTTGTATTATTTTTTGCTGTATATTTTTGTTCAGATTTCCAGTTGTATTTCTACATATATATTCTGTTTCTATTATTTTTAGATTTATCTTAATCATAATAAGATAAACTTTTTAGACCTTTGTATCCAGTGGGATGGATATAATTAATATTCTTACTTCCACATATATTAAACCTACAGACCAAAATATGTATCTTTTATATAGTAGTCATCATCCTAGACATCTATTGCAGAATATCCCCAATAACCAGTTTTGACGTTTAAAAAGAAATTGTTCTTTGAAATCTGATTTCTGTAGGGAAGCAGTTACTATGTGTGAAAAATTTGCTGCCAGGAACTACCCAAAGAAAGTCATTATAGATAATTTTCAAAAAGTTGCTCCCCTATCCAGATAATCTGTTCTAAAAACTTCTCTTAAAAGGAAAAAGAATGATTTGGAACAACTGGTTTGTGTCACTACCTTTAATAACTGTACTACTTTGATTAGGAAAATAATTTTAAAAACACTAGAATATTATCGATCACATAGAGGGATGTAATTCCCGCCCCCTTCCCCCCCCTTTGCATATAGAAGAGGGGGAAATTAGGAAACTTTATAGTAAATGCTAGATTACCAAAGTCTACAATTTTTCAGAAAACTTTGGATAATAGAACTTTAGTAGGAAATTTCCCATGTGGACAATGTGTCAATTGTCCCTTTAGTCTCAAAACTAAAACTTTTGTTGACTATAAAAGGGGGAAAAAATTGATAAAGGATTTAAATAACTGTAATTCGGTGGGGGCAGTGGCGGCTCCTAGTTCAGGGCTGTTGGGCGGTGCACCACAAGCCCTGGCTGGGCTGCTGCTGCTGCCCTACGGTATGTTGGGTATGTTGGGTTTAACCCCTCCCCCGACTTTTTTTTGGGGAGTGGGGGGCTTCACAAGGCAGTGAGGCGTTATCTCTTACCCAATCAGATCTGTGACTGACTCATTGGCTCCTGAGGGGCGCTGCGCTGGGGAATCCCCTTGCTCTGTTGTTGTCTGTGTGGTCGGGTCAGCACTCAGCATCCCACGTGGCGTCACTCATCGAGCTGGATCAGATCATTCAGCAGGATGATATGCGCACATGTGCTGCTGCTCCCCTGGAATAGGCTTCCCCCGATCAAGCACATGGCATGGTGGGCGGGCCAGACAGGGGACTGGGGGAGGAGCTCCCAGTCCCACAATGCAGATGCAGTAGGTAGAGACTGAGTCCAACACACGTGATGTGTTGGGGAGCAGCAAGCGGAGCGAGCGACTCAGCGGCAAGCAAGGTAGCGATTCGGCAAAGAGGAGATCAACAGCGCTCTGTACCCCCGGGGCCGGAGGATGCGCTGTGTGGCCTGGTGGAGCAGTGCACCCAAGAGGAAAGACCCCCGGGGGAAGAAGAAGAAGTAGTAGTAGAAGTAGAAACAGAGGAACGGATCTCCTTGAGAAGATCCATCCAGGTAGATTTGACACTGACTGAGTCAGTAATCCTGGCAGCCGCCTCTGGGGGAGTAGCTATGGGGAATTTTGGCGCCGGTCAAACTACAGATAATGTAGTAAGCCCAGAGAGGATACGAAGCCCTTCTACAACCAGGGTCTTGAGACAGCGCCCGAGACCCCCCTTAAAACAATGACAAGGGGCCAAGCCAAGTGTTACAATTACCATCAGCTCTTGGAACATATCTGGCTGGGAGACGCATAGAGCTGACCCCGAATTTCGTAGTTTCTTATATCAGAGTGATATCATTCTACTCCAAGAGACCTGGCTAACCACACCCCCACCCCCCACCCCCAGGATGAGTGGAGGGACTTTGAGAGTTTCTGGATAAATGCTTTACCCTCGGAGGTGCATGGACGCCCGAGTGGGGGATTGGCATTGCTAGTAGCTTCCTTCCTGAGGGTTTCTGTGAAATATATTAGCAGCATCAAGGCCTATTTTGCTCTTTTCCTCTGCCAATTCCATACTGGATTAGAGATACTATTGGGAATAGTATATGTTCCCCCAGAAACTCGCCTTATTATTCCTCGGATATCTGGCCTTTAATGACGGCTCAGGTCAGAGAAGCAGAAGCTCGCTTGCCAGAAGCCTTGTTAGTGTTGGGAGGTGACTTTAATGCAAGACTGGGGGATCCTGCCTCTCTGTAAACACCTTTTAAGTTAGATAACTCAATGGAGTTGTGTTATGTTCCAATTCGTCATTCCAGGGACAAGTTAGTGGGACCAAGGAAGGATAAAATGGATGCCCTTATGGATGACCTAGATGTCAGAATAATAAATGGACGTACACAGAAAGACCTGATAGGAAATTTTACTTATAATTCGTTGTTGGGGTCCAGTGTCCTAGATTTATTTTTGATCTTGCTCCCTTTCTTCTATATGGTGGAGGAATTTGAGGTGATTCCTATACCTATATCAAACCATTCACCCATAAGGTTAACCCTAGGAGATTCCCGAGGGGAGCCGATGAAGCAAAGTTTGGGTGATCTTGACGGGACCCTGGTGAGGAGAAGAACTAAATGGTCAGAGGATTTAAGAGCTCGGACGATACAGCTCTTGAATTCTTCTTTGGTAAAGCAAATGGGGAACACTATTAAAAAACTAGGACCTGATACCATACAGTGCTATGAGGAGATGATGCATCTCCTGCTTCCTATTCTTTCTACCCAAACTGTTTTAGACGAGAAGAATGCGCCAGGAAATTACACCCCGCGTTGGTTGGATGCCGAATGCCGATATGTAAGAGCACAGCTAAGGAAAACAGCTAGGGAAGTGAAGGCCTCCCCTAGCAGTGCCTCGAGGTTAGCATTATCTCTAATAAGGAAGGAGTACAAACAACTATTAAAGAACAAATTGCAAACTGCCCAAGAAGTAATATGGGGAAAACTCATTCGGGCTGCCAGTGATCAGAACCTAAGGGGATTCTGGGAAATAATCCATTCTCTCTCACAAGGAAGAGGTAAGGGATGTAGAGACTTACCCTCCATAGGAGCTTGGCAGGATTTTTATGGGAAGTTGTATGCAAGGAAAGGAACTATTCCCTTCATAGTGGAAATGGATGCTGTAGACAAAATCCCAAGGTGGCAGCCGGTTACAGTGGAAGAAGTCATGTTTTTAATCGATTCCCTAAAAAATGGGAAAGCCCCCAGGCAGGATTTTATAACGGCAGAAACTCTGAAAAGCAAACCACGATATTGGGCGGAGGTTCTAGCCCCACTATTCACACATATAAATGAGTATGGCACTCTCCCATGAAATTGGCTACAGTCTACAGTGGTCCCCATATATAAGAAGGTGGACCCAATAGAACCGGGTAATTACTGTCAGATAAGCTTATTAAGTGTGGTTGCAAAACTGTACTCCCAGTTATTGTTGGTTAAACTCCAGACTTGGACCGAGGGGAGCGATATAATAGCTCCCGAACAGATAGGATTTTGCAAGGGTACAGGGACAACTGACCACATCCTTGTGTTGGCGGCGTTGATTGCTAAATTTGTGAAGAAAGGTGCTCCTCTTTTTCTATGCTTTGTCGATCTCGAAAAGGCATTTGACTCTATCTGCAGGGAGCACCTGTGGTTCAAACTTCGGACCTTGGGCATAGAACCAAGGCTCCTTTTCCTTATAATAAGGCTGCATACAGGGAATCACTTGCAGATTAGAGTCAATAACCAGGGGAAGCTCTCAGAGCCGGTGCAGGTAAACTCCGGGGTGAGGCAGGGGTGCCTTTTGGCGCCGTTACTTTTTAACCTATATGTGAATAATGTAGTAGCCTTTATGAAAAGGTACAATACCCACCCCCCCAAAATTGGAGAGCGGGAGATAGGGCTACTACTCTACACTGATGATACGGTGATTATCTCCCAGTCTTTGGTAGGGATGAGGCGAGCATTGGAGGCCTTTGGGGAATACTGCCGGTTAGAGCTACTATCTATAAATTTCACCAAAACTAAAGTATTGGTGGCAGGCTCTGAAGGAATCCACAAGAAACACCGCTGGATTATCCAGGAGACTCAGATGGAGCAGGTAAAGGCCTTTAAATACCTGGGGGTGATAATATCTACCAGCGGCAGCTGGAAAGTCCACCATGATGCTGCAATGGCACAGGCTAGTCGAACAGCTGCGGCTATCTCCAAATTTTACTTCGGCAAAGGAGGCTGACACGCCCTGCCAGCCTTGAAACTCTTTAAGGCCAAGGTAATTAGCCAGCTATTGTACGCATCCCCGATATGGGGCTTGGGATACAGTTCTAAACTCGAAACCCTGCAGAATACTTTCCTGCGGACAATATTGGGAGCCCCCCGTGGAACTCCACAGGTAATTTTGAGAGCAGAATCTTTTGTCCCTCCTTTAGAAGTGTACGCTACTTTACACTGTCTTAACTTTTGGCTTAAGAAACTACTTTTTCCTAGCCCTAACACTAGACTATTCAATGAAACAATTGCAGCCGGGTTAGGAAGTAGCTGGATACAGGGATTTAACCAAGAAATTTCCAGATTGGGGTTTGCCGGTTCAGATCTGGAAAGATTGGGGTGGGCGGCATGTAAGGAACTAGTTCATAAATGGGTTTGGGATCAGGCAGCCCAATCAGAAAACACCCTAAGAGGAGTCCAGGAGGTGGCACCCCAGTTTAATGATTATTACTCTTTTTTTAACTTCCAGAGACCCAATTACTACTACCTGTTTGTCTGACAGGATGCTAGTATTCGATCAGCTTTCTTCAGGATGAGGGCCAATGTGTTTCCCTCGGTCATGTTGGAAGGCCGATATGCTACGACCCCTTGGGACCAGCGCATCTGCGATATGTGCCAACAGGGGGAGGTAGATACCCCAACCCATATAATTTTTCATTGCCCGGCATTTGATGGCCTAAGAATCAGGCATTTGAAGAAACATCTTGAGAAGGGGGCAACCAATCAGATGCTGAACAAACTACTATGCCCCATTGACTCAGAACGGTCCAGGGCTGTAGCCAATTTTTGTAGGGCTGTGGCTTATATCAGGAATACATCCCCTCCCTCCCGGAACTGCCAGGAGTGAGGTAATGGTATGCTAGGGACATGGAAGAGCGGGGATATTTTCCCAAGGTGGCAGCAACCCACTTGTCCTGTCCTGAGACGCAATATACGGAATAATCTTATGCCAATACCAGTTACATAGGTACCCCCCAATGGAGAGGAGTATGATGGTTATCAAGAGTCGATATGAAATTGGGGGGGGGGGGGGACTTGTGAGCAGCTCCTAACCCTGAGACTATTCTGATGAGGAAGATGGGAAATTTAGCAGCCAGGGTGACAGATATACTTGACAGGGGTTGATATTTAAGGATTTTGGATGATGTATTTATTGCATTATATTGTTTGTTTGGACATCTGACATGGCCAACAGGCAGCAAACAAAAGATTGCTATATGCATTTCGTTGCAAATATAGGAACAATCAATAATCGTGTGAAATCTATCTGCCATGTAGAAGTGGTCGTCAGACCCACCTTTGAGAATTGAGCTGGGACAGGCAAAATGGTTAAGCGCCTGTAAGGACTAATTATTATATACTCTAAAGGGGCGTCAAGGAGTACCCGATTTGGGTTCCATTTTGTATTTTATTTGTCTATAGGACCTAGTATTGTGTATTGTTTTAATTTTGAATTTATATGTTTGTATTGTTGTTGTATTTTGTTGGCAATAGCGGAAGCTAAGCCGTAATAACATTTTTTATTATTATTAAAGAGGAGATCTGATGTGCACGCAGAGCAGATCATTGCAGGTCTGAATCGGGGCCCTGCGTGCCAGCCCACATGGGAGGAGGGGGCCCAGAGTCTCGAGTAAGGCAGGCAAGTGAGCATGTGCAAGACAGAGGGCGATGGTCTTGGAGCCCTTTTTCTTAGTATCTTGCACATGCTCATGTGTATTTTGGAGGCGGGCAGGGAGGAGGCACTTGAGGATTCCTTTAGGAATCCTTCAGCAAAAAACCATACATTTTTGGGCTCAACAGCTAATTGCCCTGGCCAATCTCTGGCCACGGAAAAACGCGGGGAGCCTGAGTGTGACTGTGCACTTGACTGTGGGGGTTGGGATCTTCTCTGTGACTGTCTGCTGCAGTGTGCACCACTCTTGAGGACATGGGGAGGTGGGTGATGCCTGCTGCTGCATGCAAATTTGGAGGTCTGGGTTTGGAGCTGAGCTGCCAGGCAGGACAGTAGTTGGGGAGGGGAGGGGAGCTGCGTGCGCACCTCCGCATGCGCACCTCCAACAATGGCCAAGTTGGAGGAACAGTGAGTAATGTTGCTGTAGGCTTTCTGGGCTGGCATGGCAGTGGCTGGCCTTTGCCTCCTGCTACCTCAGCCTGTGGGGCTTGCCTTGTGTGTGTGTGCTACTGCCCACAAGTTCCTTGCTGCTTCTCCTGACTCCTTGTCTCCTCCTGAACTGTAAGTCTTTAAGGCTGGGGTCTTTTGCTTCTCTTCCCTCCCCTCCCCTGCCCCCCCCCCGCCCCCCCTCAGTGGGCAGATTAGCCCAGGGTGGGATTGGGTTTCTTGGGATGGGATTGGGTGGGGGCAGAATAGAGGTTTAGGGGGTGTAATTTGTGGAGGCCGGGGGCTCTGGGAGGGGGATGTGAGCAGAATGGGGGCCTAGGGAATGGGATTGGGGGGCAGAATGGGGGTGGGATTGGATGGGGGTAGAATGGGGGCTCAGGGAGCAGTGGGTGGATGTATAGGTAGAATGGGGCTCAGGGTGAGATTGGATGCCGTGTGTGGGCAACAGAATGGGGGTCTGAGGGTGGGATTGGGTGAGGGAAACTTCCCCCACAAAATTGGGATAGTCCCCTCTGGTAGCTGTGGCCAAGTGTAATCCCATGTTGTCAAGGCCTGTTCCTCACTCAGCTGATTTGGGTTTAAGAGGTCTGGGTTTTACTGATACTGTGGTGTGATCTGGCTTGGCCAGTTACGCGTTCGCTAAACAAATTGCTGCAGTTATGCTGTTAGTGTCAGATCAGGACAATCTTTTCAGCCTAAACAGTTCACTATGCAGCGTACTGTGATGTTTTTGAGTAATGATTTTGTCAGCTGACATAGACATAAAATAGGCTGCTGTTCTCTGTGCAAGTGATGAAGACATGAAAACTGCCACCTGTTCTTTGGTGATCTGAACATTGTGGTGTAAATGTCAGTTGCATTTTGACAGCAGTGTGAGATGAATTTACACAGTTGTTTTAGTGAGCTCAGTTGGTGCAGAGCTTCCTTGGGTTTTGGAAACATGAACACAAGTCTCCACAGGTTCATTCCACATTGATCTGTTGCCAGTCTAGATTTCTGCTTGTACAGGTCAGACCTTCGGAGAAAAAATTTCTTCCCCCCACCCCCTTCTATCCTTGTGTGCATGTTCTGTTCCATTGATCATGATCATGTAAGTGTGCAATTTTGGGGTTGGCTCCGGCTACCATTGGGTTGACTCCACCTACCATCAGCCTGGCTCCGCCTAAGCTGGTCCCGCCCACTGCCGACCCCGCCCATTGCCCCACCAATCTCAGAACCCACCAGCCACCACTGGGTGGGAGTTATTTATGCAATTCTGTGCCCTTGTAAAAAGATTTACATTGGTAAGACATCAAGAAACCTTAAAATTCGGATTACAGAGCATAGAAGTAAATTGAAAAATCGCACCCAAGCTGCTCCTTTAGTAGATCACTTCAATCTTTTTCATAAGGATGTTAATACTTTCTCCTTCTGTGGTATAGAGAAGATAAGTCCTCCAGTTAATCCTAAAATCTTGGCAGAAAGGGAAAGCTTTTGGATTACTCTAGATACTATTCAGCCCATGTGGACTTAATGATCTTTTGGATTCTATTATTTAACCTGTAAATGTATTTCACCTGTGGTTGGCTTTTAAAGGAAAAGGAAGCAGGGGTTGGTGCCCTGTTGTATTTTGTTAGGCAACTTAATTGCCGTCAGCTAGAAATTAGCTTAGCCTTATTGATTAGCTTAATGGATATGACATGGGAGTGCGTTGATTTGTTAGACTGGATCACGTGATCAGACCCTTCCCGCTTTAAATATTACCACTGACTTCTTTCTGCGGCACCGGGAAAGTAGCCAAGCTAGCCTGCTGGCCAGTATAAAGCAAAATAGGGTTTGTTTCCGTATTAAATTTTGAGCTAAAAGGCACTACTCACTTTATAGAGCATTAATCTTTAAAACTAATGAAGGTTAGTAAATTTCTTCAGTTTTACCTTTATCATCTACCTTAGGGCTTATTTTCTCTAAGTTTAAAATTCTATAAGAGAAATTACTCCATTAGGATTGTAGCTCAGTTCCTAATTAGTTTCTTTCCCCTTCTTAAACAAAAGAAGAGTATTCCTTCCTGATAAGAAGAAGGTTTGATACTACCTGTTGTTGTGATTTTCTACTTTGGTAAGTACATTTTGATTAAACTTTTCTCCTGGTTACTGAGTAATGTATTGTAACTTTGTTTGATGCATCTATTTGGAGTCTACAACCATGTCTTTATTGTAATTTGACACTGTATTGTATAACTTAATTATTCTTATATTTTGAAATAACATGAAGCATTTCCTAAAACAAAGTATGTTAGTTATGTTGAGAGCTAATTATGGATTATTGGCTACTTGTCTGTCTCTTCCCTTTAGAATGTGTCTTGTGTGGCTGTTTTGACATTGAGGAAACATCCTGTAAACTTTATAAAGACCGTATATAGCGAAACGTTGGGTGAAAGGATGAAATTACCTACAGGATCCTCTCTTTTTTGACATCATAAAAGACTTTCTAAGCAAAATGTTTCTCTGTAACATTTATACTCTCATTAGGGATTTATGAAAACTCTTCTAATTCGTATTGTCACGTTCCTGTTTGACTGTATTTATATTTCGTCTTAGGGAGCTTTTGCCCCAATAAAGAATTGCAAATTTATTCATTGTTTGGTGCAGTTAGTTGTTGTTGTGGCTCTATTATTTTTAAAGACATTTGTACTCTTTCTTATTGCCTGTTCTATGTACTTAGGTTAGAATAAGTTTGGATCCTAAAAAACGTGGTCTCTGCGTTCTTTAGGGGAAAGGGTTTCCTATCTCCTCTCTTTGTGTACAGCCGCCTAGCTAGAGTGGTCAAGGTAAAATCTCGCTATAACCCTATCCAAGCCAAATTATCAGTCTACCACACCATTCCATCTGGATTCCCATACTGACACTTCCACTCCTTAACAAGGGTGAGGAAGCATTCTCATTAGCACCTCTGCCTGCCGGACATATTGCCAATATTGGTTTACATGCTTTCAGGTGCTGCCAAGCACAGAGGCAGGCATCTAGACCCTTTATCATCTCTTGCTCGTCCAGGTCTCTTGGGCATCTGCTCAGTGGATTTTCCAGAATTGTTCTATTGCTCAGTCTGTTTGGTTTAGCACCAAAGGGACTCTACTTCAATTTAGCTGCCAGTTGTCTCATTTACCACCAGGATGTGTAGCTACACTTACTTTCACATACACATGCATGAGTGACAAAGAGCCCCTTGCAAACAGGAGTGGATTTATCATCCCCAAGACCCTGCTTTGTAGAAAGTGCAGTGGTTTGTGTGTGATGAAATTAAGTGTCATGGGAACCAGAAACTAGGCAGGACTCCACCACTTCTGCTGCAAATGAGTTGTATTTTATTAGGGAATTTAGCACTACTGCACTAAAAAAAATCTACTGCAGGGGGATTTAGCTGGTACCAGAACAGATAGTTTTTCTTTGACAGCAAATTGGGTCATTTGTCAAACTTGGTTTATCCAAAGAAAAATCCAGGCCAAAATCTCCCAACGGGCTCTGCAAATGAGAAGAAAGCCATAAGTCCTGCTTTCCTGGGGGACAGAAAGAAATACACTGTGAGTGCCGGGGGGGTGGGGGAGCACAGAGGCCGGCCGAGAGGGCTG
>QEPC01014534.1:239383-258642 GCA_003113815.1 Sphenodon punctatus
GGGGGGAGGATGTTTTTTTATAAAAAATGTTTTAAAATTAATATGTTATTATTGTGATTGTTTTTAGTGTTGTAAGCCGCCCCAGGATGCCGCAGACATGAGGGGCGGCTAATAAATGTAACAAAATAAATAAATAAAGTGTCACAGGAACAACAAATCAGGGCTCCGCCATCTATGTTGCAAATGATTCATATTTTATTGGAGGATTTAGCACTACTGCACTAAATAACATCTACTGCAGGGGGATTGGGCTAGAGTCAGAACAGATCATTTTTATAAGAACATAAGTAGTGCCATACTGGGTCAGATCAATGGTCCATCAAGCCCAGCATCCTGTCTCTGACAATGGCCAATCTTTTTCTCTTGGGAGAAGTACCCAACCCAACAGGTCACAATAGGCAATCCATTCCCTGTTGTTCCAGCCCCCAACAGACGGAGCGTGATGGGTAGAGGTGGGTGTTGTGCGGGAGTGCGCATGCACCCCCACTCATCCCGCTCAGTGTTCACATGGATGAACACTGAGTTGACACCCATTCCCACCGCCAGCCATTTACACGGACGGCCCCCCCGCCCCGTGCCTGAACACCGAGCCTGGGGTGGAGGGTTGCGTCCGTGTAAAAACAGCCAATAACCTGCTGGAGTTTGTGTTTGGTTCATGCAGCCCCCAGTCACCACTTTAGTGCAATGAACCTCACAGATGTGCAGGTGTTCTTCCCTGCCATGCTCCACCCCCCTACTGAGAAGCAGATGCTCTTCGGACACTCTAGGCTTTTGCCCACGACTCAATAGTGCTCTATGCACATGAGACTGCGTGCAACCTGACAGGACATGGATACATGGGCGCACATTAGCTAGCATTTGCCTGCAAGGTGGGCTCCACATTCTCTGAGACCACATCATGAATGGGGGCTGCAGGTACAGTGGGTGGCAGCCCTGTGTCTGGTGGGGGCGATCTGAATTGTGATTCATTGACCATAGAATAGTCTAGATTTGCAGCATTAGTAGGGCAAGGCTTCCTGATTGCAAGGATGATTCCCTAGGCACACCATAATAAAAAGCATCTTCTTATTCTACTTACCAGAGGATCCAGAAGAGTGGGAGCGTCTGGAACCTGGTGAGAGAATAAAGGGCAGTGAATGAGCAGAGTCCATGAGAGCCCCACACCAGGTCCATTTCCCTGTGATGTTAGCAAACATCCGAGGCTCATGGATTCATTATTCATAGTACAGCCTAGCCTGGTGCTTTGCTGATGAGTAATAATGTCTCTACCCCCCCCCCCCCCCGGCCCGGCTGTGGGCTCTGGAGAGACTATTGTACTGTGGGAACATGGGGTTGCGCTGCCCAAGGAGCTGGGTACAGTGCTCTCACTCCCAGTCATTCGCCAGCTTCTTGCTGGTCACAAAAGGATATGGGGCAGAGATGGGGTTGTGGATGATGTTAGGATTGGTCCCCGTCTTCCACCAACTTCCCTCAGACAGGGCACCTTGTGCCCAGGTCTACCTGGTGTGAATTCCCTCAGGGACGGAGTCTAGGGACTAGGATTGCCCAAAGATTCCTGGAGACCTGAGGCAAAACAGCATGTGGGGACCCTTTTTCCACTGTCCACTTTGTTCAAACCTACATCCCATTTCACTATAGGGTCCTTTTTTGTGTGCAGCCCAGAGCAAATTGCCCCTCCTCCCCTCCACCCCAGGGGACTCCTGCTCTGGGCCAGGGTTTAATCTTCTACTGGAGCTTTGTGTAGAGAGTTTGACTCATTTACTGGTCTTTTGGGATGAGCCCTTACCTCCCTGTGTAGCTATCATGGGAGAGAGTTTTGCATCCATGTCAAGCTATTGGGTCAGACCATTCTTCAAATCCTGGGCAATTTTGGCTCCATCGGGAGCAACGGGAAGCACTAACACCCAGGATGCCTTGGTGGAACTGGGGTAATGAGTGTCTGTGACACCCCAGGTCTGAGACTAGGGAGCCCTGATTGGTCTCTGTATGGTACAAACACCAACATACAAAAGAAGGTCCTTACTAATGGCTAAAGGGCAGAACTGTAAAACAATGGTGAAAAAAGAGGGAAAGGGTCAGAGTTTGCTGAAATGTCCCCTTAGCCTTGGAGAGGGCAGGAAGACAATGGGTATTTTCAGACGTTACAAGATCACGGTGAACCACGGTGAATACCCACCTGTGGTCACCGTGTCTCGAACGTCTGTTTGGCGGCCGCCAGATGTTTGCCACGGTGAATACCCACATGGGGTCAATTTGAACCACGCTTCCCGGGCTAGCCGGGGGAATGTCCTGGGAAGCGTGGTCAAACGGACCCCGGGCAGGGACCAACAAAAAGTAACATCTGGCCGCTCTCCACGGCCCGGATCACCGGCGGGATCCCGGGCCGTGGCGCATTCAGCCAGACGCGGCGGCCGCATTGGCCCCGCCGCCCACCCGTCTCCTTGGAGGGCGGGCGGCGGGGTGCGTGGAGGGAGCGGGGCCGTGCGGCCACACGTTGTGCCACGCGGCCTCGCCCCTCCCACATTCAGTACGGGGCCAAGCGGCCCCGTAACGTCTGAAAATACCCAATGTAGCAGGGTACTGTAAGGGGCCAGGGCCTCAATTTAATCTCCCACCAACTATGGCAACCTTCATGCACGGCGCTGCGGCGTTAGACTTGGAGAGGAAAGCACTCCTTACTCAGCCCCTGGCTCTGCTCTAGGCAGCACAGTGTCCTCTAGCACCATGTTGGATCTGCTGGGCTTGCACTGTATTCAAGGGTAAAAGGGATCTCTAAACACCACCCCATCATGCTCCCTCTACTGCTGACCAAGATAAGAGAGCACCCCCTGCTGGGCTCCTCCGCACATGGCAGCCCCTCACACGGTGCTGGTACTGATTTATGTGCTTTGGGTTCCCAATGAATTTATCCAAAAGCAGCTCACTCAGGGGTCATGAGGAGGGGATATCCAAGAGTAACTTACCTCGGTGGCTGTGGGAGCTATGTTCATGGGCACAAGCTAAAATGAAAGAAACAGGTGCTTTTGGAGGAGCATGGCCTTGAGCCAATGGCACTGCCCTCCCACCCTTGGGCATCATGCTGCATCACTTTGCTGGCATCCTATGGGCTGAATGCAAGGGCCTTTCATTCACTACTTACCTGAGGAGAGGTGGCTCTCCAGAATCATTTTGTCTGTCTGCAATAACAGTACTGTGGCACACTCCCCCCTCCCCCTGATGTGCACACAGATGAGCGCACACATGTACCATTTCCCTGAGCATTCCCATGACTCTTTTGGGCTTGCCCATGCCATTGCACTGGAAATGTGAACTCATGGTTCACAATCTTCAAAATCCTTTCCCCTCCAGGAATAAATAGTCTCTTGGTTGTGAGGCCCAGTCTTCAGCTGCATGAGTCAAGGGGGCAGTTCTCAAACACAGCCATGTGGGAGACTCCCAACCACTAGAGCCATATCCAGTCTTCTAACTGCTACCACTTGCTCCTCCTTGCCTCATTTGGGAATTTTCTCCTTTCTCTATCACCTTTTCCCCACCATAAATAAAAAAAAGGAACATAGGGTAATTTCAGACATGGGATCACAGTCAACCACTCTGAATCACAGTGGATTCACGTGGTGGCTGTGATCACGAGAACGTCTGTTTGAGCCCTGCCAGATGTTCACCACGGTGAATTCCTGGTGGGGTTCAAAGCTAACCACGGTTCTGGAGGTGAGGCCGGCCTCACCTCCAGAACCGTGGTTAGCTGAACCACGATCAGGAATGGGGCGACAGTAATATCTGTTACCTCGCCCATTTCTGACCGTGGTCCAGACCTGATTGGCCGCTGCGCCCGCTCATCTCTCCGAGGGCAGGCGGTCAGTGGAGCGTGGGGGGGGGCAGGGCTGAGCGGCCACACATCGCACCGTTCAGCCCCGGCCCCTCCCCAATTCCCTTCTGTAATCAGGCCGGCACGTCTAAAGGACGTGAAATTACCCATAGGTAAAACAAACAAACAAAAAAATTGGGCAGAAAAATCTTCCTCTCTCTTTTCTGCTTGTCTCCACTTGTAAAATATAAAATGTTTTTTTTTAAATGGAAACAACTGTATTTCTCAGACTGAAAACCATTTCTCACCTCCTTGTAGAGTTTTCATTTAGAGAGGGAGAAGGGAAAGGAAATGGGAAACCTGAACTTGAAAATCAGAAAGCCATTTTTGCTTGTTTGCAAATTCTGAAAAGGCAAAAACTCATTTGAAATGAAAAGAATGATTTGTTTTTAATTAAATATGTTGGTGAAAAGCATTGCCTCTCAATTAAGCTACTTGGATGGGTTGTAGAGTGCCACAGCTTAAAGAGATAAAGAAAGGGCTGAATTGGTGGTTTCCAAACCTTTTCCCCATGTAATCCCATTTTGAGATTTAGCTAGAATCCCATTAAACCAGACAGCAGCAAAGACATGCAGTCTGACTGCAACCTCATCCACAGATGGTGTGACTTCACATAAGGCCCTTAACTACAATTTGGGAACCTCTGTGATATATCCTCAGCCAGGGAGCCGTCTGGCTCCTGGCTGGAGCCACATAATAGAAGGCCCTCTTTGGGGTTGGCAGGGAGGAAGAATTGCAATCAAGATAACCTGTTGCTATGGCACTAAAACCTGTTATCGGCAAAGGCTCATGCCCTCCATACTTACAGGCATTCCTGCTGGATGCACTTGCTGGCCTCAATTGACTCTAGAAGGTGACAGAAGAGAAAGATCAGAGTATATAGTAGGATTGTCCATAGGCAGCCTGGCTAGAATCTCCCATGTTTTTAAAAAGCTGCCCCACAGCAAGATCTGGAGGAATCCCAAGCAGGAGGCTCTCCAGAAAACATAACCAAAGCCACCATGTCCTACTTACCCCCAAGCAGCAAGATGCAGGCAATGCCTGCCAGCACAAACACGGTCCAGGGCTAGGGTTTCATTGTCATGGAGATACAGAGGCTTGGATGTCTTCAACAAGAACAGAATGAAGGGAGCTACAAATTGCTACTGAGTCCAGGCTCTGCTCGGCTGCCTTATAAAGGGGACAAGCATGAATCAGAGGGGTTGGCAGGGAAAGCCCTCAGGGAGGGAGAATAACGATCAAGATAATTAAGAAGGAAGCACTCAAAGGATAAATAAACAAAGAGGATGTTGCATACAAGGAGGGCAGCTGCCTGTGGGCACTATGGATTAACTACGATTCAACATGTGACTCCCCAGAAACAGGACTGTGCCAGGAGCTGAGCGGTTCCTGTGTCTCCCCAACAGCCTGCTGGGAGCAGTGACTGCTCTCTCTCTCTCTCTCTCTCTCTTTTTCTCTGTGACCCTGGTCAGTATGGCAGCTTTGCTGCACCCCTCATGGTGGGGACTTCCCTTCTTCTGGAAGAAGGAGAGGGTTCCCCTCCTCTCCATTACAGGATGCTTATCTTACACAGGGGCCAACCATGAGGCCTACACCCCGCTCAACACCCTTGAGGCTCATGCCCCGGCCCTTGGTTATTCAGGCCCTGCCTGAAAAGAGCTGGTTGTGTTAAGGAGCTGAGGAAATTGCTCTGGAAAGTCCAGGTCTCAAGCAGATTCTTCACTTTGTACCTTGGGGGATGAACCCCGCACTTCTCGCCTTTGTGCAACTATCATTTCCTTCTAGTCCTCTGGCTCCTCAGGACCAGCATCTGAGACAACTATAATGCTATGACCCTTGACAGCAACAAAGCCATGCAAAGTAGCCGTAGTCATCCTGCATCCAAACAGGAGGTTGGACTAGGTGACCTCGAGGCACATTCCAACTGTATAATTCTCTTAAAATATATCAACTATAAACCAGCATCATGACCTCACCCCCAGAGGGTGTGACCTTAGTTGGGGTCCTCCTAAGTCACAGTGTGGCATTATTAATTCCCAGTACCCACAAACTGCTGTGCTGGATCCAGGGAAGTTGAGGCCCTGTATGAAGTGGCTGTGTGGGCCCTCTTTAACATAAGAATGTTTGACCGATATATTAGAAAAATTATACTGAAATTAATTTTTGATGTTCTCATAAACATATAATCCCCTTCATGGACCAGGGCTCCCTGCATTGCAGGCCAATATGATATGTATGTGTTATTTAACATGTATTATGGGCCCTAAGTGTTGTGAGGGGTGCTCCTGAATTGCTGCTGGCTCTTCATGTTCAGAGTCTGATTGCCATTTTTGGGGTCGGGAAGTAATTCATTTCATGCCAGTGCTGTCACTGTATTTCATGCCAGTGCTTCTCACACTCATGTTGTCTTTACAAGTTTATTCATGGACCCCATGTATTGTGGAGGGCCTTTGCGAGGAGCCCTCAATGCTTGGGCCCTGTGCAGTCACGTAGTCTACACTTATCTGGATCTGGTCCTGCCAAACTGTCCCCGGGCAGAGGACAACCAAATCAGGAAGTTAGGGGACATTATGAGACAAAGCTGGTACCCTGTGCTGCCCAGCCTTCACCAAACCAGCAGCTGAGCAGTGTGAGAATAAAACCTCAGTGCAAATACAAATGGATCTGAGAAATGGATGGCAGAGAGGAGTCTTCTAGAGCCTAGGTTCTCAAACTTGGGGGGAGGGGGGGGCGGAGGTATTCTGAGTGGGGGGAGAAGGCTCCTAGTTGGCAAACACCTAACTCCACAGCCTGACCGAGCAAGAGGGAATCTCCAAAATAATGGGATGGCAAGGGGGAGAGGGTGTCAAAGAACAAGGGGGAAAGAGAGGGGAAGCAACAGGAGGGTGGGAAGTGAGAGGGAGCAAAATGTATGTGTGAGTGTACTGGGGAGAGGGACCTCAACTGCCGCAAACAAGACAAAGGCGGTGGGGCATGGTTAAAAAATCTTTGAGAATCATTGCCTGGCCTGACCAAGGACTCGGCAGACACAGCCTGAGCTGGGGGCTAGGATCAGGTTGGGGCCAGAGCTGGTGCTGGGGCCAGCAGGATCTGGGTCTAGATGACAAGTCAGGTGGCCATCGTATTGCACAAACTATTTTATCTTGGCACCTCATATGGCCAAGGGCAGCCAATGAGAAGACAGGAAGGAGAAGCCTATGGGGTACATCCCAGTCAGCTAAGCGAGGCCTTTCAGGGATAGGGCCAGGCACCAGTTCCTGGGTAGACAAGCGGTTAAGACACCATCCTCAAACCTCCATGGTCCCAGGTTTGAGCCTCCCCGCCCACTCCACAGTTGCATCCTCACAGACCCGTCGGGGTTGTCACAGAGAGATATGGGACTACAGGTCTAACAAATATGTAAAACTAAAGGTTAAACATGTATGTAACGTAAAAGCTGAGAACTGGAAATTGACTTCATGCAATCATGTAATGTAAAAGGAGAGCTGGAAACTCACTTCATGCAATGGAGAGAGACAAAGAATGTGTATTCAGGAAAAGCTAACAACACCTCCACAGAAACCTAATTGAGTTGCAAATGAAGCGCTTCCTGCCCAAGAAGCACAAAGTTCCCAAGGCAGGAAAATCAAACAAAGAAGCTGCAAGGTATTTAAGAGGAAGATCTTTGCTATCAAGAGACAATTGGGAATTCAATTCAACTTCTGACTTGGAGAGTCTCGGATCGCAGCTGGGTGGGGGTGGGGGGGCAGAAGCCTGCCAGCCAGTTTGCCGAAACTATGGACTGAGAGAAGGAACTTTGATTCTAACCAACTTAAGACTGGTGCCCAGCCATGCTACATCACTGGCTGAGAAATGGACTTTTGTAAGGTAAGATTTAACTAGGGATGCACGCAGTTCAGACTAGGAATGCGTTATTTACTTTTGTTTAGTAGCCACTCTGTGTTCAAACTATCTTTGCTTATGTAATCAATAAACTTTCTTCTTTACTAAGAAGTGCTTGCTGTGGTCCGCATATTGGGAAACACAATCTGAGAAACTTGAGCCCTCAAGCTCTTGCAAACCCAGAGAGAGAAAGAGTCTATGAACGGGAAGTTTCTGGGAACTTGGGAGACAAAAGTATTGTCCCCTTTGTAGGACAGAATCAGCCAAAGAGAGAACTGGTTCAGGTGGACTGAAAGTGAGGGAAATTGAGTTACCCAACCCAGAAAAGTGGGGTAGTGGACCCCAACCCCCGTGACAGGCGTGTTTTCTACAGTCACTGAAATGGTGTCCATGGATTAGACCACTGCTCACACATAGCGCTGGTCAGGGATGGCTTGACAAATTTTGCTGTCTTAAGTGACTTCCCCCTCCACCTGCTACAGCACTACTACAGCCGCAGTACAAGCCCAAACTGAAAGCTTTGCACTGCTGGTGGGGTGGGGTGGGAAGCAGCAGTATTCCCTCTTTTGCCTGTAGAGCAAGCTTCCAGCTAAGGGTTTGCACTGCAGGTGTCTGCTGCGGAAAGCCCTGCTGTTTCCCTGCTGAACAGAAGATAAGTGGGCAAGCAGCTGCTTCCCCTGCCAGCAGTGCAAGCCTCAGCAGTTCATTTTGTCTCAGCAGTTTATTCTGCACACCTCACCTACCCACTAATGGTGGACCTGGTGCTGATCGTTTGGTGCAATGTTGCAGGTGAAGGGGTGGTGCAATCCTTGGAGGCATAAGGTGAACTGGAGAGTTAAGGAGCTCAGTCTGCTTAGTTCTTCAGAGAAAAAGATTCCTAGGTTGCTGGACTGTGGTAACTACAAAGCATTGGGCACTGAAGGGCTCTTTAACCGAGCAGAGACAATGGGCGTTAACAAATGTGATGCCACCTAGTTCAGTCTGCTCTGGCCCACCTGGGCCAGTGCCAAACCTGCACATCTATTTGAGCCCAGTTCAGACCCTGCCTGGGTAGGTGGCCGGGCTGGAAACATGGACATAGAAGGTACCGGACCCACAGTCTGAAACCAAAAGCTGCCCGAGTGGGCCAAAGCACACCAAACCGGGCAGGTGCATCTGTTTTTGTGCCAGCCCGGTGTGGGGGGTTGCCATGGCAGCTCCGCGGTGTGGGGAGTGGAGCTAGCCGGCCACACATGACTTCCCACCACCCTCCCTCACCAGGTCAGGCCATGGGAGCATGTATTCTGTCCCCTGACCTGACCCAGCTGGGCGTGACCCCCTTGCCTGGGACGTGCAGCCACGTCAGCAGCTGCATGGTTTTTATTTTACCCAAAATCAGCGACTAGAAGCTCAACTGGGTACCAATTCCAATTTGAAAGAAGGCCCAACTTTGTAAGAGTGAGAATGAATAACCTTTGGGAAAGGTTGCTAAGGGAAGAGGTGGATGCACCATTTCTTGCAGTCTGCATATCAGGAGTAGGGTTTTTCAAAGCTAGAGGTTAGGCCAGCATTTGCTAAACTTTTGGAACCAATGGATCTCTGTCACCAGCCAAATGTTTTCACAAACCACCAGGCACCTGCTGGAGATAGCTGTGGTCCAGCATGTGCTCACTTCAGGTTAGCTTTAGCTGCATAGGACAGGTGGCCCCAGTCCCTGTCAGTATTGCAGCCACTCTGGGAAGGAAAGGGGGAGGGGAATAACAGGGATGTGCATGTGCTAGCTTGGAGGAAGTCAATGAGGACCGAAGCCCACTTTGCTTTAGCTGGTTAGTTCTGCCCACCACTGCTAGGGGCACAATTGAATGGTTAGTGTCAGGGCCGACCTTACCCCTGGGTGGCTCGGGGCAGCTGCTCCGCTCCTGGGAGGACCCCGCACCTGGGGCCCTCCTGAGTCTCGGCCAGGGAGTGAGGGACAGGCGGGGCCTCCGCCTCTCACTCCCTGGGCCGAGTCCGAGACAAGCAGCGGAGGGGGCCAGTGGAAGTAGGGAGAGGCAGAGGCCATGCCTCTCCCTCGCTCTGTGCCCCCGCCCCACTGCCTGTCAGTCTCAGCCAGGAGGAATGTGGGAGAGGCGGGGCCTCTGCCTCTCTCTCACTCCCCCTGGCCAAGCCCAACAGACAGCAGAGGAGGCCCCACCTCTCCCACTTCAGGAGGTGGACAGGGCTTATGTCCCTCTTCGCCACTTGAAAAGTGGGCAGGTATGTTTCATGGAGCACGAACAATCCATGGGCCACAGGTTGGAAGCCATTGGCTTAGTCAAACACAGGTTAGTGGGCTATCTGGATAGTCTTCTGGGTAAAACGTGGACTCAGACAGCATGGTCTTATTAGTCCTGTTGCCACAAAACCTATCAAGAAGGAGTTGCCCCACCCCAGTCCCCAGAGCATGCATCTCTGGCAGCCATTGGGATGGAGTTCATGGATCAGGAGTCTGCTTGCCCAGCAAACACAAGTGTAGCTTCTCCCTAGGTTGGATAATAGAGTGGTAAACATGCAAGTGAGCGTCTCCTGTCTCCCACCTAAGACCTACTCTAGGCCTGTCTAGAATAGAAATAGCAGATGTTTAAAGCTGGAGGTTTGCAATGATGCCAGGAGCAAGCGGATATTTGCCTAAAGTCCTGGGAAAGAGGGCTCCATGTGTTTGCTAAGATTTTTAATCCTGCTTTGGAACAGAAGAAAGTAAACACTCTCCAGGTAACGGTTGCAAAGTTAGGTACATGGATTTAGTTTGCTGATAGAACTGCACTAGGCTCTTACCTAACTTGACTAAACATCCAGTTATTGGTAAGATTCTCCCTAATCTCTACTCATGCCATAGGTAGAAGTCTGCACTCAACACAGGACAGCTATGGGAACAAAGAATTTGAATAGCTTTAAAACAGAGTTAGATAAATTTACAGGAGAAAACGTGTGAGGAGTTTTGTTTGATGCTACAGAAAGAAACTTTTTAACCTCTCTAACCTATTTTGTCCCCCCCCCTCCCCTTACTAAAGTATCAAATATGCCCACAACTGAAGGTGGGACTGATGGGGTGGTCAGACTTCTGATTCCTGGGTGCTTAAATAAATTCTATATTTGGTGCCTGACTGGCCAGTCCTTCACACACACTCAGAGTCTGATTGCCTTATTTGGGGTTGGAGTAATTTTCCTCCAGGTCAGATTAGTAGCTGACTCTGAGGGATTCTTTTGCCTTCTCCTTCAGCATGAGTGTGGCTCACTTCACTTCATGGGGATATGCTCCATTTTTTAAAGCCAACAGCATACTGTGGTCACTGTTGATTTCTACCCATCAGCTTTGAATGGAACTTACACTTGCCCGATTCTAGCCTGTATCCCACAGGAAAAGATGCTGGTGGGACATCTGTGTGGTAAAGTCAGTCCCTCCAAAGTGTGGGGAGTCTGGGCTTCAGACTGCCCATGTACTCTCCAGACAGCCCTTGTGTGTAAACATGCAACGTACAGCCTTGAATGACCTTATCTCCCATGATTGCTACAGAGCCTGCAGTGAATGTGTAGAGTGTATTCAGAAATGATCAAAGTACAAGCAATGGTCCAGAGTGTTAGGAACTAGTCTAGAGAGAATATTTTTGCCATGTTGGTCCCAAATAAGAGAGACAGGAGTCAAAATAGTTAAGATGGACCCTTTTATTTGACCAACTTCTAAGAATGTAGTAGCAACCAGACTGCATTAAATCAGTGGTCGACCTAGCACTGGATGATTCTGTGGAAGCACACAGGTGCACCCCATCTGCTCTTTAAAGCTCCAGGGCCATGCTTGTTATCCTGTTTTGTCTAACCTCTACCCTATCCCTCTTAATAACCCACTTGGCCATCTCCTTATTTATCTCCTTCTGCTTCCTCATTATCCTCTCAGGGCAGATCACCCTACTCCAGACTCTGCACTCCAGCATGGATGACCAGGCTATGATCACTCCCAGGCACATACCCAACACTGCCCCCATACCAGGTCCTTCTTCATTTCTAAGACTAGTTTCACCTGCTTACATTGTACCAGATCATTCTCGCCCAAGTGTACAATTAAAATATCAATTGCCTGGCCACCATGGATGTCCCCAACGAACCAAGGCATAAACTGGAACCATCGCATGTCAGACCTCCCATACTGTTCGATTTGCACAAGGTGGCTCAGCCCAAGCTGAGACCCTAGGTATATATTAGCTTTCCTCTTCTGCGCCCACCACACAATGCTGTGGCCACATATTACAATTTGTGGCATTGTCCGGCTAGGCCTCACACCTGAAACTTGGAGCAAAAGAAAGATAAGCAAGAGATGACAGCCAACACTAGTATTCATCTAATATAGCTTTGAAAGGCACCAAGCTGCTACTCCCAATCGCTTGTATCTTGTCTATCTCAAACCCTGTCTCTGCTGCTGTGGTAGCTGCCCCAATCTTAATGAACATGAACTAAACTCAGTACTGTCTAAACCCATCACTGACAAATACCTACAGAAGACTGCCATGAATTGGAACTGTGTGAGCCAACTCCCATTGCTGTGAATAAAAAGTGCACCCCCAGCTGGATATAATGATAAGGAATTCCTCAGCACTCTCAACAGGCAAAGTTCGGCATCCCCAGTTGTGCACAGTATGACCTGATTGCCGGTTACCAGCTCACTGATTCTGAAGGCACCAAAAAAAGCCACCACAAAAGCCGACTGGAATAGTACCACCACGCAGGCATGGTGGAAATGTAGGATTAGTCCCCTCAGTATAGCTAGGGTAAAACTGGCCACCTGGTGTCCCCTGCATGCCATGAGACCCATGACCATCCTTCTAAGGTCTGCCTGTGTGGAAATCCTGCACAAGAGTCAGGAAAACCAGCTATCTTGGAGCAGAAGCAAATGTCCCATATCCTTCCTGCAATCATGGATGGGGCCAGGCTGTGTTCCAGAAGGGTCACCATAAATTTCAGCACCAAATTATTCTCCATTGGCCACCAGAACTGACCAAATATCCTCCACATAAACACAGCAAACTCCATGAATGCCCATGTATAAGCCCAAAAGGTCTTCAAGGCCATTGAATACCACACACCCTCCAGTATGGTCATGATCCAAGGCTCCGCCAAACCTCTGCATGCATCTGCTTGGGCTCTTTGCTGGCTCCAGGGACCAAGGAAGAAACCGCTCCACCTGAAAGACTATTGTCTACCCCAGGCACATACTGGGCCCTAAAGCAGATATTGAACTGCAGACAATGCAACACTAGTGCTCTCATGAGGGCCATGGCTCTACTTGACTTTGCAGACTGGGAATTAATTATCTGCATTACTGCCATATTGTCACACCAAAAATACACAATTTTTTCCTGAAACTCATAGACCCAGATAAATAGTGGTACTAGAATACGGAAGAACATGAGGGAATGTAATGTCCCTAGCAATGCCCTTATCGTGCTACTCTGCAGGCTACCTTTCAGCATACCACCGCCCCCTGAAATAAATCCTGAAGCCAATACCACTGGCCGCATATGAGTTCCCCTGAAAATCAACCTCTAGCAGCAGTTTAGACCTTGAGAGTGAAACCTCATTGTACTCTTGCTGCAGGAAATTTGCAGAGACCTGGAGGTCCTCTTCATGCATGTGGTCACCTGGACATACTGGCGTGCCTTGGTCAATCTGACTATCACTGCTGCAAGTCTGGCACAAAAGGCTCTGCCCGGTGCCACTATCCAGCAGGCAAAGTTCAGATGTCCAATAACTGACTGCAACTCCTTCGGTGTAACCCATAGGGATGGGCAAACGCGGTTCGGAAGTTCGGAGTTCGGACCGAACTCGACCAGTTCAGTCGACCGAACTGAACTTCTGAACCGAACTCGATTTTCGAACCGAACTGAATTTCCGAACTCGGCTCTCTTCGCCCATCCCTAAAAGATAATATTCTATTTAGTTCAATGGGGTTTGAATTTCCGAACTTTGTTCGGAAGTTCGAACCGAACTCGAATAGTTTAGTCAACTGAACTGAACTTCCGAACCGAATTTCTGAACTGAGTCAAACCAAATTTCCGAACTCAGTTCTGTTCGCCCATCCCTAGTAACCCACTTCCTTCCCAGTAATGACTCCACAAGGCACCTTAAGGACTCGACCTTGTCAGCTGGCAGTCTACAGAGTACAGACCCCAGCTCTCGTGTCTATTTCAGTGCCCAAATAGGACAAACACTCATTCAGCCCTTCAGTTTTTTCAGCCTCCAATGTCACTCGCAGCCAAACTGACAGGCTTTTCTTCTTTTTCTCTTTCTTTTTTCTTCTTTATGGTTTCTTCTTTAATTTCCCCCCTTTTCTTTTTTCTCTTTTAATTTTTCCATTCTCTTCTTTTGTTTCCCCCCTCTCTTTCCCTGCCCCTCCTTTTTCTCTTTCCCCACCGCTCCCCCACTTCCCTTCTTTTGGTTTTCTCTTCTTTCTTCTTTCTCTCTTTCTTTGTTTTTCTCCTTATTCTTTTCTTCCTCCTCCTTTCTTCCTTCCCCTTTTCTTTTTCTTCTCCCCATCCCCTCCCTGTCCTCTCCTGCCTTATTTTCCTTTTTCCTCCTTCTTTTCCCCTCCTCCCTTTTTTCATCCTTCCCTTCCCCCTTCTTTCCCTCTTTTTATACTAGATTTTCGTATATTAGCTTTTCCCATTTTTTCTTCATTTAGATTTTGGACCTTGCCATTAATTGTTTTGTTATATGAGACTCCATTTTAGATGTGGATTCTGGTCTTGACACTAATGTGCGGTACGATGCATTTTGGATTGTAAAAGATGGTAAGAACCACTCTTTATATAACAATAGGGTTTCTAGGTAAGTTACTTATATGTATAACTTTTGCAAATTATGAAAAATGCAGTTGTTTTCAAAGACATGTTTAATTATTGTATATGATTTCATTGTTGAATTGTACAGTGGAGGTCATTAACTCTGTCCCTGAGGAAGACACCAAGTCGAAACATGTTGGACCACTGAATCATTTAAAGAATGGACTCCTTTGAACATTGCACTTCCATTTGAACATTGAATTATATATGGATTAAACTGTAATTGGATTTTCCACTATCTATGATTGATGTTTACATTTTAATACATATGTATGGTATCCTGTAACTTCGTGTTGTTGTTGTTGTTTGGAAAATGGCCAGCAGGTCATGGCAGTAAGTCATATCCATTATCCACCCAGTCACAAAAGAGGAAGTCATCCAGATAATGTGTGATCTCACTGCTTGACCATGACCACCCACTCCAATCAGGAGCTGAAGTGCTCAAATGCTGAGCAAGAAATTGAACAGACCATAGGTATGGAAATAGTTATGGAAATAAAATGTGCCATCAAATTTAAATCAATTTATGTCAAAGTCAGATGGTTGAACCTGTAACAATCTGAAAGCTGACTTGATATCACTCTTGGTCATGAGGGCCCCCCTGCCTAAACACTTCACCAGCTCAACTTCTGTATTGAATGATGTATAACACACTGAACAGAGCTCTGGAGGTATGGCATCATTAACAGAATGGGAAGATGACAAATGGTGTATTCAATAATACGCACTGTGGGCCTTCTTGGGTCTGATATCCAGAGGGGAAATCCTTAGGGTGGGAAAAGGCAGGCCACTAAAGGGGTCTGCCACCTAAACATCTTTAGCAATCTTCTGATTTCCAGGTGCCTCATGACCCTGCATCGACTTCAAATTCATGGCAGTAATGTGAACCCTATCACCCGTATAAGGAATCAGAAATCCCTCACCAAATCCTTCTAAAAGATAAGCTCTGTCAGCCATCACCAGGTGATTGGACAGCAAAACCTGCAGGGTGTCCAGCTTTACTGGTGTAGGAACCCTAGCCCACTAAGCTTGTGGATGCCCCACCATGGCCGTACTTGGCCTTGCCACAGGTGTTTCTACAGTGCTGTCTACCACAGTGTCACGGGTTGGGGAGTCTGCACCCCCCACTTTACCGGGTTTGAGCGACTCAGTTTCCCTTGCGCACAGCTCTCTTGAATCAGTTTCTCTCACTGGCTAATTCAAGTGTGCCACAATGAAACTTCTTGTCACACAAGGGCCCGATCCTTCCTGTTTACAGACTCTTTACTCTCTGGGTTCGCAAGAGCTTGGGGGCTCTTGTAGCTCACTTGTGTTCCAATATTAGACACTAGACCACTTCTTTATAAAGTAAGAAGTATATTTATTGATTACATAAACAAGATAGTTAAACAGAGTGGTAATAGAAATAAAAGGTAAATATAACGCATTCCTAACTTATACTGTTTTGAGTTCCTAAACTATTCATCTTACCCTAAGCAAGGTCCATAGGTTCTGGTTTTCTCAGCCATAAAAGTATCCTCTGGCTGGGCACTTGGCTTTTTAGAGCGAAAGTTGTCTCTCACTTCATCTTCATCCAGCCTGCTGTTTAGGCTGGTCCCTTTCATATGTAGATGCTCAAGCTGACTTTTCAGGAAGAAGTCTCCAAGCAGTCTCTTTCTAATCCCCTTCACTCTTGGATCTCTGTTCTTATATAGCATTTTACTTTCTTTGTCTGGGTTTTCCCGCCTTTAGGGAATGTGTCCCAGAGCACGTAGGCAACCCAGGTAAACATGGAAGTTCATTAACATCTCCATAGGCTGTCTAGCAAGCCAGCTTTCAATCCATGTTTTATTATCTCTTGTAGTTCCTGCAGACTTGTGACGTGTGAGAGGCCCAACCTGAGCTGTAATTTGAGTTCTACTGTTCTCAGAGTTGACATTACAAACATGTGGAACCTTTGACATTACACATTTACCAAACATGTAGTCCCGTTTTACACGTATGTGACCCCATGTTTCCCCGTGACACACAGTGTTTGCACTCATGGTGGAACTGACAAGTAGTGCATGTGCACTTGCCCACCAAATTGGGGTTCACCCCTCCTTGGTTCCTAAGGTTCAGAATCAAGGGGTGTTCCTCGATTCACAGCTTCTCCTGGATGCTCAGGTGACAGCTGTGGTGAGGAGTGTTTTTTACCAGTTACAGCTTGTGCAGCGGCTTCAGCAGTACATTTCAGGGTCTGACCTTGCCACCATCATCCATGCCTTTATCACCTCAAGATAAGACTACTGTAACACACTCCACATGGGGTTACCCCTGGTGACAGTCTGGAGACTGAAGCTGGTGCAAAATGTGGTGGCCCGCCTTCTTATGGGGCTCGGTCATCATGAGCATATAACACTGGTGCTCCGGTCACTGCACTGGCTGCCTATAGTCTACCATGCCAAATTCAAGGTGTTAGTCTTGACCTATAAGGCCCTATATGGCTTGGGCCCTACCTATTTGTGGGACTGCCTCACCCCTCGGGTTCTGGATCGGCCTCTGTGGTCATCAGGGAGCACCCCTCTTGAAGTCCCCTAAGTTTGTCGGGTGGGAACAATGGAGAAGGCATGCTCTGTGGCCGCTCCAAGGCTGTGGAACTCCCTCCCGGTGGAGGTTTGCCTGTCTCCAGATCTCTCCTCCTTCCAGATGGTGTAAGACCTGGCTGCTTCACCAGGCATTTGGAGAGGGAGAGGGAGTGGGTGGGTTTGGGTAGGGTAAAGGGGTGCATGTGTTATTTTTATGGGTTACCCATTTTATATGTTGTCTGGTCTTATTGATATTTTGTATGCTTGATTGTGTTTTATCTATTTTCTAAAAAATTGCAAGCCACCCTGAGCCACTGTTAGGCGGGATTGAATATTAAGTTGTATTATCAATATAAATAAATATAACTAAACCCCCAGCAAAAACCCTGAAATCTCCCTTGCTTCTTTATGGCCATGAAGGGGAGGTTCTGCCCACTGTCTGTTGTCAAGCACAACATCAGTCATGCGGGGCACATAAATTCAAGCCACAGTTCCTGATCAGAAACCTCGCAACTAAGGAAGGGGTCATAAACTGCCCTGGGCCTAAATACCTCATCACATAGGAGTCAGGCAGAGCCCCCATATATATTCCTGTCCTTGTGAATGATATGCTGATACTTAACCATGGACACCAATCTCAAAGGGTGATCATGAGCTGACACCATCAGGCCCTGGTAACTAGTGTAGACCAACAGCCAGTTGTCCCATGACCTCTTGGGCTTTTTCCTAGCTATCTTATCCTTAACCTCCTGTTCCTCCCTATCCCTAGCATCCTTTATGTTCTCCCTATTCAGCAGGGAAAACAAATCCATGAATTTCCCTTTTAAAACCTTCTCCTTCGTTGCTGGGAGGAGATGTTTTCCCAGTGGGTGGGTGAGGCTATAGTATGGAAACCTGGTCTGACTGGCCTCATCCACCCCCAATCCCAACTGGATCCCTGCCTACCCTTAGCTGGCCTGCCCTGCTTCCAGAAACATCCTATTTGGACCTCCTTATCCCAGTAGGAAAACTATACCTTGCAACCCCTGTTGAATGCCAGGTGTTACGCTAAGCCCTGCTGGAGTTGACGGACCCTGCCCTGCTGCCACACTTGCCTGCATTGTGTCCTGCAACCGTAAAATATGGCACTGGACTGCTGGTCCAACCTCCTGCCCCACCTGGGGAGCCTGCAGAAGGAGGCTCCCTAGAATGGCAGGCACTATGGCCTATGGGGCAAGCACCATGATAGTGGATGCCTGGGGCTGCAACGAGGCAGCAACCTGAGAAACAGGAAATGCCCCTAGGTTTGCCTGTGGGGCAGGCAGAGGGGCAGGAGCCATCCATGGGGCAGAGAGACAAGAGCTGTCCACAGGGTGGAATGTATCCCCCAAGCCTGGATGAAGGGGAGCCTGGGACCCCAAGACCACCCCCAGGCCCAAGGCAGAGTGGCCAGGTCCACCAATGAGGTAGGCTGGGCCACCAGGGAACTTGTGCCAGAAGAGGCTGTGCTGCCCACAGGGCAGGCAGGGAGGCAAGCTGCCCATTCTGCTGGGAGACATCCCCCAGGCCCTGAGTGACAGAGCACATGAGGGCCAGCAACTCCTCCCCAAGACCCTGGAGGAGGAGGTAATCACTCCACCCCTAGAAGTCTGTGACCCTGTCAAGGGCCGAGCTCCCTGTTCCTCCCCGCACCCAGACCCAGAGCTGCACAATCTGATCTCCCTTGCAGAGGATAAATGGGGGGGGGGGGGGCTTGCCAGCCTACTTGGGGCTGACCTGGCTGTGCTGGCTTCAGACCCAACCCTGCAAGGAGAATTAGCAAGGAGGGGATTTTCATCAAAAATCCACCTCCACCCTCAGGCACTGTAGGACGTTATTCCCATAAAATTTGCTTGCATTAATTCATGCAAAAATATGCAAATTTAAAACAGCCCATTGCCTAACTTTGAGACTGGGCAAAAACAATAACAGCAGCAAAAAAACACAGAACTTTAAATAATAAGTAGGGATGGGTGAACAGATCACAGTTCAGGTTCAGCCGTTCGGTTCGACTGCATTCGGTTCAGCCGTTCAGTTCCTTTACCAGGTTCGGGTTTGGCCGTTCGGGAAATGTTTTTGTATGGGTTTGGGGGGGGGGGG
>QEPC01014534.1:276913-303662 GCA_003113815.1 Sphenodon punctatus
CCCCTGCCTAGAGGTACCTTCTTGGTCAGGTCATGTGGGAACTTGGGCAAGCAATTACTCATCTCTCTTGGTTGCATATGTGCAAAATGACATTACCCAAATGACTCAGCTGAAAATGTCCAAAATGTAATAATTGAAGTGGGTTCCTGATGGTAGGTCAGTGAATAGTGGTTATTATCTGAACCACATTTTGGGCTTGGGTAGTGTAGATTAAACAAGTTTACCTGTTTTTTCCCAGGATCCTGTTTTAGCTTTACTAACTTTCTGTGAACAGCAAACAGCCCCAGAAAAGTTCAAATCATCTTCTTAAAGGTACAGAATCTTTATTATAACCTCTTTTCATCAGATACTAGTTACTTTATTTTAATGAAGGGCATCTCAAGGACACACCCAGATCACAAAACCATCCCAAATGTTCAAGTTTAAAACCATCCCTATTTCTGCAATACCTCAACGAAGAAGCAATATTCCATTGGGATAGTGCAAATCTTAGAAGTATAAGGCTGGAAGAAACTTCAAAAAGGTCATTTAGCCCAATACATTCCTCCAAGACAGGAAAAACTATTAACTATAATAATGTAGCACCCCCTCTGGGTGTTTTTAGACAAGCACCTCCACACCTATTACCCACCAATCACCCACCCATCATGCATGTTGCAGGGCTGCATAGGGCACCAATGTGGTCCTGCAACATGCATGATGGGCGGATGCTTGTCTAAAAACACCCTTGTCTCAAGACTCCTACATCAGTAGCCACCAACTGACTCACGATGGTCATGCGTTCAGTGAACAGGAGGTTGCACTGGAAGCAGAGAGGATTTTTGATTGTCATCTTGATTGTCCTATCACCACTATGAACACATCCCTGTAACGAACAAAAGGCTTAGATCCAAGAGCAAGGCAGTATAGTCTTCTACATATGCAGACTGCAAACATGGACAATCCAGCCTCCCTCCCTTCGCCAACCTATTCCAAGATGAATCATCCTTGCTGTTAATATTGTGCCTTGTTTCTCATTGGAATGTGTCCACATTAACTCCCAGACCTTGATCTCCCCTTGATGGATTAAAGAGCTCTTGAGTACAGCAGTGCCCAAATTTCTTGTCTTTCTGATCTCATTTGGAGACTTAAAGATTCCTGCAACCCCAGACCACAACATAGACATGATTGCACATGCCCAAGCTAAATGCCACCAAACACCTGGCATGCCCAAGTTAAAAACAAACAACAACAAATCCCAAGCTTAATAGCAGCAAATGCCCTTACAAGCCTGGGTTGAATCAGATGCCCACAAAATTCCTTTCTCACACGCACACCACTTCTCCCTCTCAGGGCCCGCTCCATGCAAGTGCAGACTGTCTGACCAGATAGGTCTCCATGTGTTGTGAGGCCTAGCAGGGGCCCCCAATACACAAAACTTGAAATGACTTGTGAGAAGTACTGGTGTAAAATACCACTGCCACCAACCTCACCCATCCTAGAACTGCCTGCTCCATAAATCATCTTTGCCCTTTCCCTTATGCTGCCCCCTGTGTATGGAACTCCCTCCCGATTCTGAGCACATACACGCTGCTCCCTCCCAACCTTCAAACCCCTCCTAAAACCTACCTCTTCTATCAGGCTTTCCTTTACTCTTAACCCTCATAGATTGATCATTTATGCTCCTCATACTATCTCATTTTTCAGAATCTTCCTTCTTCCCTTGTAACTAAGATAAGCACATGCACCTGCAGCTTCATGAATGTATCCATGTCTTCCTCTANTAAGCACATGCACCTGCAGCTTCATGAATGTATCCATGTCTTCCTCTATGTACTCTCTCCTTGTTACTTTGGTTTATATCCTGCTCCCTTCCAAGTAGCAGCCCTGCACCATGTATTCTTCATAAGCATCATCTCTTAAAGGGGAGGTATGGTAACTCTACTTCCAAAGCCTTGGGGTGGGTAACAACTCATGAAATAAATATAAAATAAAAACAATCAATAAAAATATTTTAAAACAACCCCGGACACACTCATTTCCTACATCAGAGGTGGGGAACCTCTGGCCCAGGCCTATGGGCCAAATCTGGCCTGCAGCTGGCCCCTTCCCAATTCTTAGATCTGACCCATAGATCCAGTCCCTGGCACCCTCAAGCCCTGCAAGAGTGAGATCAGGGGAAGGGAGCAGAGAAGACAGCCTGCACTCGAGGACAGGGGATGGATCTATGGCACAGACTGCCTTTAAAAATCTGAAGATTTTTTTTTTAATTGTTTAATTTGCTTTCACGTCTCTGAGTAGGGATGTGTGAACAGAACCGAGTTTGGAAATTCAGTTCAGTTCGAAAATCGAGTTTGGTTCAAAGGTTCGGTTGACCGAACTATTCAAGTTCGGTCGAATTTCGAACTTCTGAACTGAGTTTGTACATTCAAAATGGGGGTTTTTGGCCTTCCGAACTGGTTCGGATTTGACCGAACAGTTCGGTTGAATTCGAGTTCGGTTTGGTCGACTGAACTGTTTGAGTTTGGTCCGAACTTCTGAACCACGTTCGCACATCCCTATCTCTGAGGCCGTGAGCCACAAGCCACTCACGGCTCCAGAGTAGTCTCGCTGAAGGCTTTCGATATTAGACAAACTGGTTAGGGGGTGCAGACTCCTGCTTGATGTGTCACAAAACCTCTGACTACCGGAGCTGGGAGGGAATGAAAGAAAATGATGATCACTTCATCGTATATGCCAGAGGGTGGGCAAACTGTCTGAGGAGCCGCATAAAGCTTTGGGGCAGTTCCAAGTGTGACTCTCAGCCAGGACTGCTCCTGGGACTAACGCCTCAATGATTCTGAGACTGAAGCTTCATTGCCCCTGCAGCTGCTCCTCAGCCTCATCAGCTGGACTTCAGAGCACCTGCTCCTCCAGCCAATCACAAAGTGGGAGAGGGTTGTGTGCATGCACATGTGTATGTCATGTGGTTCTTAGCCATGTAAAGATTTTGGTATGCAGCTCTTGGGGTTGGAAACTTTGCCACCTCTACTTATATGCCCTCTGTTTGTGCACCTACTCTGAAGCATCCAGAGCTGGCTGTTTTTGGAACTGGGACACTGGGTTTGTTGGATGGAACACTGGTTCAATTTAAAGGTGAAACAAATATTTGAAAAAAATTAATAATTGTTCAAATATGACTTTTTTCACCAAGATTTCCCTAGATCCTCACCCCATAGATTGCTCTCTGATACGTCTCCTTATTATACTGTCTTATCCTTCAGAATCCCCATCCCCCCATTGCAACTAAGATCCCCATTGCATCCCCCCATATGCACCTGCAACTTCTCAGCTTCATGAATGTATCCTGGTATCTCACTATAGGTGTTTTTAGACAAGTGCCTCCCCACCTATTACCCATCACCATTCATACACATTACAGGGCTGCACAGGGCACCAATGATCAGTGACTGGGTGGGGAGGCACTTGTCTAAAAAAAAAACCCTCTGCTCTCCTCTCCCTTGTCCATCCTAGATTTTAAGTCCCGCAGGGCAGGAGCCTATCTCAGTCATCATGACTCTTCAGTACCAGGCACATTGTTGCTACTATATAAATAATCAACAATAACAATAATTCCAAGTTGTTGCTGTGGGCCAAAACTGGAAGTCAGTTTCTAAACTCTTTGTTTTCTAAACTTGCCTGCTTTTTGCTTTATTCATTGCTTTATATTTTTTTATTTTCCTTTAAGTATTTTGGAGGAAATAGAGAGGGGGGTGGGACTATGTCAGAGGAGGAGGGGCAAAGTCTGATGTAAAACTGCCCCTTACAGAACATCATGTTGTCACATCCCTTTCTGACATAACCGTACTCCATAACTAATTTCCTCATTTTGTCATAGGGCGCTTTTAGACGATCCCGCTCACAAGTGGGATCTTTCAGTGCCGGCATCGGGCACCCGCCTTCCTCTCTACGCCATGTCTGATGTTCAGAAGAGCATCAGACACGGTGTGGAGTGTTTGTGCGCATGCGTGCCCTTCTGCGCGTGCGCACTCAGGCAAAAAACCTGGAAGTGCGGCGTAAAGCCAGCACAGCGGTGATCCGCCTTGTAGGGGGCAGGATCGCCACGCCGGCTTCATGCGGCAGAGATCCGGCATGCGCGCGCGCCGGGGACTTAGACGAGCGGCAACAATGGCGGCTGATAAAGGGCTCAGCTGCCATTTGCGTCTCGTCTAAAACCACCCATAGTCTCCCTTTTTAAAGTTAAATGCTACTGCTGTACTTTTCCTTATTTTTCTCCCTACAAAAATTATGTCAAATGTGATCATATTATGATCGCTAGTGGCTCTGCCACAGTTACTCCTTGCACCAGGTCCTGCATGCCACTCAGGACTAGATCTAGAATAGCTCGTCTTCTTGTTAGTTCCAGAGCCAGCTGTTCTAGGAAGTAGTCATTTTGGGCATCCAGAAAATTGACCTCCACGTCCCACCCCGCCCCGAGGAAACATTCCCCCAATCAATATTAGGGTAACTGAAGTCACCCATTAATTATTATTATTATTATTATTATTATTATTATTTTATTTTATCTCTGTAATAGTGGAGAGGCTCAGGAGGTGTGCCAGCACTAGCGGTGCTCATGGGCCAGGGCCCCTTCAGGAGTAGCTGCAGTGCCCTAAATGCCCCACAAAAGTAAGTCCTGCTTTCCACCCCTCCATCACCCTCTTCACCTCCCTGCCCAGGCCCCTCCCCTTGCAGAGGCCCCACCCCTGCAGATTTTAGGACTGGCCTTGGCTAGGTGAACCATTGGTCTGACCCAGTATGACACTTCTTCAGTCTGCTCACACATGGCTGTGTGACTGTGGCAGTGACTGCGTTATTATGCTCTTGGAAAACAAAACACTGCCCAGATGATCCTTTAAAGAGTCAAGATCCTGTTTCAAGAGACTGTTTCTGGGTAAAAATGAATGGGGTGGCTAGTAATTCCAGAAACAGGAGCAGAGCAGAACCTTTCTTTCTAATTCCCTCATCTGATGCAAGCTGCCAAGTTCACTTTAAGGGATAGGAATTCCCTCCTTACTCTATTAGCCTGGCCTGGAAAGGGTTGGCTTGCAGGACAAGGTAGGACTCGGAGGCACCGCTTCCCCTGACAGTGCCTGCCAAAGTGTTCAGCATGCAAATCAGGAGACTTGCAGCACAGACAGGACAAAGAATAAAGTGCTGTTTGCAAAGTCGCCTGCCCCTCTCAGGATCCTTCACAGGCAGGCCCAGCAGGGGGCACCGGTGTCCGCCCGCTTGGCCTTTGATGGCTTACTCTGTCTCCTCCAAGGCAGGAGGAGGAGATGGGGGAAAGGAGGAGGAGATGGGGGAAAGGAGGAGGAGAAAGGGGGCTAGCCTGCTATTATTTCCCAGGGGAAGTCCTCCTTTAAAAAGCCCTGCAGGGGTACCCATGTCAGTTGCATACAGATGTTGGCCAGGCATACACAACAATACACTGGAGGTGAGAGGCAAAGGAAGTTTAGGAGTCTGTTCAACTCTGGGTCTGTTCAGCAGCTTCTCCTAATCTGAATGCAAACTCTTTCCCCAGCTGTTCTGCACCACCATTCTAAGGGCCGGCTACTAACGGGACATCAGAGCAGGTAAGGCTTGACTGATTTGACTTCTTATCTTTCTAGCTCCCCACCGACCCCATCCCCTGCTCTCCCCAGGCACCCCTACTAGGCTGACTTTCATAGTTTGTTTAACCCAGTTCAGCATGGATTAAGCAGAGGGAACCCATCTGCATGTGCAAAAAACAGCACTTGGCTTCTAGCTCAGATCTCCCTCTCCCCAACCCAAATCAGAACTGGCAGCCTTTGATTCTTTGAACGTTACATTTTCTCTTCTAATATTTGATTTTACTAAGCAGTGGCTGTAGCTGCATTTCATTGCTTTTTAAAGCACTAAGACTTCAGGGTGAATTCTCTGGCCGGTCTTTGATGCCCAGGGAGCTGGTTCTAATTAAATCAAACCGAATAAAAGAGTTTGCCAAGGAATTAGTCTGTATTTGTGAGTCACTCTCTGACTGGGGAGAGAATTTGCATGCCGGCTTCTTTTCAAACCCCTTTCTTCTCTAGGTTTTATGTCCCTCTTTTAGTGAGAAAAGTTTGGGGAGTAGCTGGAAGGGGAGAATCTGTGGAATTTAAGAAAGTTGTTGGTAAAGAGAGCTAGCGACAGGAAGGCATTAATCTTGCACCTAAGTGGGGTCCAAATAAGATAAATTGAGGGGGTGGGGGGAGATGTTGCCTGAAGTTAAAAATCCAAATGTGGTTCTCACTGCTGTGTATAAAACCAGCCCCCAGATGCAGCTGGTTGTGGATGCGAGGCTGTGAGAAGGGTTGCCCTTGTGCGACCTCTCCCAGGACTGGCTCTTGAGGGTTTAATGTGGGTTCTTATGGGCAGCTCTGAGCCTCTTTTCCACCCGCTGTCTATGATGGGGCTCTGTGCTTTGATGCTCTTCACAAGACTCTCTGTGCTGGGTAACCCCACGGTAAGGACGTGGGGGTGGAAAGTCTGGTTGCTGGCACAGTTGGCAGCAAGTAGTGTTCCAAGGAAAGCTATTCTGAGCTGCTGGAACGTGCATCACAGCTCAGTTCAAAGAGCTGGTAAGTCAGTGGCTGTTTTTACACGGACGTTAACCTGTTTTTAAAACCCCAGATTTTTAATCCTTGTTTCCTGTTTAGACGGACATTTACAACTCAGAATAATAATAAATCTGGGATTACAGTATATGGTTACTGTAGGTTTAGACTAACACAGATGATTGAAAAATCCAGTGGTGCTTCTCTGTGTAATTCCATCACCTTCTTATGCTTGTTCCCTTTCAGAGATGTCTTTGAATGACCCCATGACTAGGTTTGAAGGAAGAGAAATCAAAATGCTGATTTCCTGGCCAGAGCCTCAGAAAGTGCTGATGACCATAGACGCATTCCTGGGTAGAGAGGATGTTTGCTCTATCTAGTAATCTCTATGCTCATTTCGGATTTACAGTTTACATGGACGTTAACCTGGGCTTATTTGAGCCCAGGTTAAATAAATCCTTGAAAATGAGGATGAAACAAACGCAGATTCAGCCTTAACCTGGATATTTTAAACTAGGGCTAGGTTTTTACATGGACATTTAAACCCAGGTTGAGAGATGTTATTTCGGATCTAGTGTATGTGTAAAAACAGCCAGCATGGTTGGAATGAGACCTTTGCTCCTAATGCTGGAAATGGGCCCTTATAGATGCCTGCTCTGTTGTGCTCATTGGCACGGCTGGGGCAGTGTGTTTGGATGCAGCAGGAAAGCAACCGGGCCCTTTGGAACAGTGACATGGAAGGGGATTGCCAAAGCTGTACTTGCCAGAGGCACGTTCCTACTTCCAATGAGGCTGTTCATCCCCTTAGAATATGGCTGGTGTTAGACATGCCTCCTCTCTTGGTGGATTTCTCCATCAGCTTTCAGTAATCTCACAGGGGTTGGGTGGAGTTTAGACGTGCCTCCCCACACCAGAAGTTACCCAGCCACCACTGGAAAAGGCGGCACTGGGAGGCTTGCACATTCTTTTTAAATACGGATGTCAAACCCCAATATTGAGGTTTGACAAATCCAGATGTAAAAAGAATGTGCAAGCTGCCCGGTGCCACTGTTTCCAATGGCAGTTGGGCGACTTCTGGTGCGGGGAGGCACGTCTAAACTCCCTCCTCACCCCTGTGCGAGATTGCTGAAAGTGGATGGAAAAATCTGAGAAGAGAGGAGGCATGTCTAAAAACATGCTGTGCTCCTTTGTGGGGGGGAGGATATGTTGGAGGCAGGCACTCATTCTGGGCCACCCAGCGCACTTTAAGCCATGGAGTTAGATTCAAGAGGCCAGGCCTATTTTCATAGGTGACTGGTAACTCTTAATATTGAAGGGGGGCGGGGGCACAGGAGTGGGGGCTGGGCAGGGGTTCTATAGGGCTTCCAAACTTCTGGGGGGCATGTGTGCCCCCACAAGTCACCTATGCCTATTTTTAAAGGGTGCCACCAAGCTTTGGGGACCTGAGGATGCTATTGAGTCAGGGGTAGGACACAGGGGATGTGACTGTGCCTGACAACAGGTAGTCTTGGGCAGGGCTGTCCTCTCCATTGGACATGAGCGACATCCAGGTTGGCAACCTTAATTTGTGCCAGGGCTTAAGCCCCAGCTCATTTTATGCCAGGGCTGACCCTGGCACTTCTTCCAGACCCACCACAACAGCTACTCTGCAAGACTCCACCAGCCTCAGCCCCGCTCTCTCCCCTGAAGGGACTGATTGACATGAGTGATGCATAGGGGGACAGGGGACATGTGCCTCCCCAAATATTTTCCCTGGTCCAGCGCTGCCCAGGCCCTGTAACTGTCAGACTTATGAGTCCAGTTCAGCACTCCTCCCCTCCTTGGTCCCAGTCATCTGGGTGGCAGGAAGTCATCAGAGGGGCAACTTTCTCATGGGAATAGCAACAGCGGCATGAGGGAGGAGGATTTGGCAGTAGGCTGCAGTGGTGTGCATGAGACAGGGAGGATTCTGCAGCAGCAGTGGTACCTGTCGGAGGAGGAGGAGGGGAGGTGAAGGCAGCAGTACAGGCCAACCTGGCCAGGTGGTGGTTAATAATCTTTAAATTGTGCCCACCCCCCACCATCAACAGTCACAAGTTGCCTATGCTGATTGGTGGTGCCAAACAGCTGACTGGTGACAGTGCCAGCACCAGCCTGCATCAAGCTTAATCCATCCCTGAGCAAGGACTGGCAACATAGAGGCAGGAAGAGGAGCTGGTGGGGTCATGGAGCCTTGCAGGGTAGCTTCCCTAGCGCCTCTGAATAACCTCCATGCTGTGGGGGCCATGGGATGGATCTTTGGGGACTGGCTTGAGCCCCCCCACCTTTTATTCTTTCACAAATTAAGCATCTCTGGTGACCCCAGCACAGCAGCAGGAGGCTGGGCGCTTTCAGCCATGACAGAATTTGTGCCCGTCAGGATTCTCTTAGAGAGGGGAAGTGCAGCTCTTTGCCAGCAAACATGCACAGCAGCCAGAGTAGTAAAATCCTGTTCTGTCTGCTGCACGTTTGCCAGCAAAGATCCGCATTTCCCCCTTCTCACATGGCAGAAGCTGCGCGTCATTCACCTCTTGAAGAATCCCATGGCACTGATGGGTGCACATTCTGTCATGTCTGAAAGCGGCCTGGCTTCAGGTGCCAGCAGCAGCCCCCCTACACACTAGAATCATAGCAGTAGCACCCCTCCTTGGGACAGGAGCCAAGTAGGGCTTCTTGGAAGATTTATTTGCCAGTTCTGAGATGTGGTGGAGCATTAGAGCCAAGACAGCTAGTGCTGGCCCTGGTTTCTGCTCAAGCTCCATTTCAGCTTGCCAGAGCCCCTGTTTGCTGCAGGACAAGCCAGATGTGCCCTTGTGCCAATGCCCTGGCAGGCAATTGGCTACTGGGTTGTTATTTCTGCTGGACTGGGGAGTCATCTCACCCTGTCTTTTGTGGGCAGTTAATTCAATGAGCGTCTGCACAGGCACCAGACACTGTGGTGACAAATTGATTTTAAAAAAAAAATAATCCATCAGTGCAGTTAAATTAAATTCTTAAAAGTGGAGGTATGTGGCGCTTTCTGTCACAGGGGAGGGGGCACAATCCCTGCGACCACCCTCCACTGCCGGGGGCCACCCTACCCACTCCCCTGGGGACCCCATGCACGGGCTCAAACTCTCAGCCTGGAGGGAGCTCTCTGGGAATAAATGCCCGTCAGGATAGTGTGTGGACTTTGCGGACCTCACAGTGTCCAAGTCCCTATCATCATAGGGCGCCAGGTGAGTATATGAGTCTGAGCCTCAATCAAGCGGTCTCTCCAAGCACAACCCACACTCGGAGACGGGGGGAAGGGGCCACTGTGGGGAGATCGTGTCTGGGGGGAAAGGGAGGGAACCCCTGGAACACAAGGTGGCACAAGGGGGAATCTCACGTCACTCCGTGGAAGCGGGGAATTAGGGGGAGGGAACCCCAGGAAGGTAAGGGGGAGGGGGAAGGGAGTCACTATCCACATACGCACGCACTCTCTCACTCATCAATGCTCTCGTTCAGGTCAGAATGGGAGGACAGGGAACCACTCAGGCACTCTCTAGCTCAGGCGTCTGGAAACAACAAGGGGACTCAAAAACATCAACAAGATTCACTTAGCTGCACGCAAGGGCCGGTCTCTGCTCAATCACCAGCGCCGAGTGCTTCTCGGCACTGTTTTTTGTATCCAAGGCCCCGCCCCCTGCACGCTCCCGCAACCGTGCGGAGTGGTGCAACAAGGGCAGGGCCTCCCTCCGCGCCCCGCCGGGATCCCCCTGGGCTTGCTCCACCCCCCGCTGCCCCAGAGCGGCGTCCTCCGTGGAGGGCTGTGCGTCCTCTTGTGACGCAGCTGACGCGGGGGGCCGGAGTCCCCGCTGTCTCCAGCTCCGCTGCTATCGGGTCCAGGGCTGCTTCGGGCCTCCCTAGTCACCCCCCATGCCGCCTGCTCCGCCGCTTTCCGCGGTGGGGCTTGACACTTGCATCTACAAATGGCCTGATCTGACATGACCCCTGATGTGTGTTTAGTTTTAGAGCTGCCCTAATACACCATAATCACAATTCACAAACCACTTACTCTGGAAAAGTCCCCTTGAAGCCTGACAGGTTGTGGATCACGGCCTCGGGGGACTACCCCAGAGTAAGTGTTTGTGGATCACGGCCACCATGTACAAAAGGACCTTCAAGGCAGAGCCACCTCCCCTGTTGAGCATCACTCCCTTGTGTAAAGGTGCCAGGCTTGGAGACCTATGGATTGAACCAAGCCTCACAGGACCCAACTGTTCCCATCAGATTTGGTTTAGGAGCCTTCTTATTCCATGGCCCTTGGAGTTGGACTGGGCTCTGCATAGGTGGGAAGCTCTACACCCATGGAATGCAGTGAAGTCATGGTGTTCCCTGAAGGCAGGGCTATGTTATTATTATTATTATTATTTTATTAAGCATCTGTGTACCTGGCGCTTTACAGAACTATAAGAATGATGTGGTCCCTGCCTACGGCTTACAATCTAATAGACACGGAGAGGGGAGACCAGGAGAGGGGACATAGGGAGAGACAAGGGATAAATAACATTCAAGCGGATGCGAGGTCTCAGGTGCACGTGCTTGACTTGGTTGCAGTTAGGCAGGAGTCTGCGGGGAGGGCAGACAGTAAAAATTGAAAGTTCTAACTGGCGTTGGGGAAGGCGGTGAGGAAGAGGGGGGTTTTGAGGAGGGACTTGAAGGTGCGGAGGGAGGAGGCAAGGCGGATGTGGGCAGGGAGGGAGTTCCAGGCATGGGGGGCAGCAAGGGAGAAGGGGCGAAGGCGGTTAGGGGAGCAGGGGAGACAAGGGAGAGCGAGGGAGGGAACAGAGGAGGAGCGGAGAGTGCGTGCAGGACAGACTTAAGGTGCTCCTGCCCATTTTTCTGACACAGCCGTGACATCATAGTGCTCCTTGAGGGTGGGGCAACTCCTGTTACATGTGGGCAGGGAGGGAGTTCCAGGCATGGGGGGCAGCAAGGGAGAAGGGGCGAAGGCGGTTAGGGGAGCAGGGGAGACAAGGGAGAGCGAGGGAGGGGACAGAGGAGGAGCGGAGAGTGCGTGCAGGACAGACTTAAGGTGCTCCTGCCCATTTTTCTGACACAGCCTTGCCCCCATTGGGTGCTGTGACATCATAGTGCTCCTTGAGGGTGGGGCAACTCCTGTTACATTGGGGCCTGGATAGGTAGGGACCTGGCTGTGTCAGGACTGGGTTCAAGTTGGTTCCAATGCAGTTTGGCTCAGACCAGGCTGGGGCTTGATCTTTCAGCCCAAGCAGAGATCTGCCATGGTGTGGATACCAGAGATTACCAGCCTTGCCTAAAGGGCTTGTAAAGGGCTTTGGAGGCCTGTATTCTACACCAGTGCTTCCTACATTCATGTACTGGGGAGGGGCCCCGTGTGGTTGCTCAGTATTCAGAATCTGGCCCGGTCTGGTGTGTATGTACAGCCCTTGCTGTAAAGGGCTTTGTATGTCAGAAGGGAAGGGAGCAGGAGGGGTCACAGAACATTCTGCCACCCCACCCCACCACTCGGCCAGGAGGACAGCCCAAGGGTTAGTTAGAAGAGTCCTAAGGCTGATGGACTGCTATGCTTCTCAGCCCTGGGAGCTGATCAGGAACAGGCCCAGCCTTTGGCCTTGGCATGGTACATCCCTCTCTTCAGTAAAGTAGTGGCTGTCTGCTTAGTTAAGCTGCCCCTGGTGTCTGTGCTGAATCTGAGTAAGTCAGATCCCTGTGGGAAATGGCTTGGGCCCCCTGCTAACATAGGAATGTTTGATAGACAGTGACACACCCTGGCTTGCCCATTAGAAAAAGGAAAATGTTACTGTTGTGAATGTTTAAAGTTCCGTTAATCATAATTTCCCCTTCAGGGTAGGGTGGCCAGATAGGCACATTTTTACAGGACACTTATTAGCGCAGGGCTGCATTAGCTCCAGCGCAGCCCTGCAATCTGTATTTTTGTAATTGTCCTGTAAAAATGTGCCTATCTGGCCACCCTACGTCAGGGCTCCCTGCAGTGCAAGCCCATATGTTATACACAATGTTGTTTTTAGTATACTCATGGGCCCCATGCTGTGGGGGCCCTCCTGAATCACTACAGGCCTTCTATAGGCTGGGATGCCTCACTTTGGGTGTCTTTAGACATAACGCTGTTCGGTGTTCTGTAACACAGTGTCCTACCGTTACAGTGTTTAGACAGACCGTCAACACAGTGTTCACCCCAAACACTGATTAAACTGTCAAGACCTGGCAGTTGTTCTCTTCCAGTGTTTGTGGTGAACACTGTGTTGACGGCCTGTCTAAACACTGTAACAGTAGGACACTCTGTTATAGAACACCGAACAGCGTTATGTCTAAAGACACCCTTTGAGGCTTTGTGGGCCTGTATTCTACACCAGTGCTTCCTACATTCATGTACTGGGGAGGGGCCCCGTGTGGTTGCTCAGTATTCAGGATCTGGCCTGGTCTGGTGTGTATGTGACTGCAGAGTTACTGGTGGGTCCACCAGCTGTTCCATGTCCCATGCAGCTCTGCTGAGTCACCTCAGTTCCTTGACTGTATTCCCACAACCTGCTATGCGAATGCTCAGCTTCCTGCTTGACATAGGGTTACTGCCTCCCTCCAGGCTTTCACACCAATGGGGTGGGACCACATTGGCAGAGGCAGGGCAAAGGGTTGTCACGCCCCTTTCTAACATAACACAAGGCTCTGTAAGGGCTGGAGTTGTTATGATGCTTCACAGGGGGCAGAGCCAACTCTGAAAGGTAGCGGGGCAAAGGGTCTGTCACAGCCCTTTCTGATGCAACCCTGACCTAACAGAACATCATGATGCTCCAGAGGATGGGGACATGTGGGAAAGTCCCGATGGCCTGCCCTGTTTCTGATGTGGTCGCCTCCTACCAACCCTGGACCCACTTTTTCCAGCTTACCAGAGGTTCTCCTGGCTGACCCAAACAAACCGGAGTTTCCCCTGGAGTCCAGAGAGACTAGGGGTATTTTCAGACATGACAGGGCTCAATTTGCCCCGTCATGGAAACACCCTGGAGATTCCCCACCGGGATCAATACCGGCACGCCAACAGATGTGCCGACTGATCCCGGAGGGGAATCTGGGGAGGGGGCGGGGCTGCGTGGTGCTACGTGCGGCCGCACAGCCACACACACACACCCCCACTCCCCCAGCAGCCCGCCCTCCTGGAGACGGGCGGGTGCTGTGGCCAATACAGCCGCTACGCCCACCCGCCCCTGGGAAATTGACCACGGCCTGGAATCGGCGGCAAGCACAGCCACAGATTCCGGGCCGTGGTCAGCAGCCAGACGTTACGTTGACACGCTCAACCACAGGGAATTCCCCGTGGTTGACCGTGTCAACGTCCTGTCTGGTCAGTGTTACGCCAGGTGGTCACCCCCGTGAATCACCGGGGGGGGAATCAGATTTACCACGCTTCCGTTCCTCCTTCGGGGAGGAGGGACGGAAGCGTGGTAAATCTGATTTCCCCCCCCGTAATTCACGGGGGTGAACATCTGGCGTAACACTGACCAGACGTTACGGGATCATGCTCCCCCACGGGGAATTCACCGTGGTTGAGCGTGATCTTGTAATGTCTGAAAATACCCTAGGTCAAAACCCAGAGAGGCTGAAACTCTAAACCTACAGCCTCCCTGCTCTGCTAGCCCCTGGCCACAGCTCTCCTGGTCACTTCAACCTTCGGTCTGCAGACCTCCCACCCCGTTCCAGCCCTGGACTTCCCTTTGCAGCCTCCCACTTGCTTTTCTAGTCCTGGGCTTCCCAGCCCACCAGCCCTGCTGCTGCTGCAACTCAGTGCTGACCTGCTGCTACATCTACTGGCTTTTTAAAATATATATAAACACACACACTTGGCCCAAATCCTCCTGGCCTCTCAGCATGGTGTTAGCTTCTCTCCTGGAAGCCAGCCAGCAGGGAAAACCCTTCAGTCCTGTGTTTTCGTCCGCAAAATAGGCTGCGTCAGATGGGAAGGATGTCACTCGGACATGAGCCCGCAAAGCTGGAAGAGCCAGGGACCTGTACCAGCCACTGAGAGGAGGGGGTGCTTTGTTCTCTTTGTGGGGTGTGCTGGTGTATGTCTCCCCTCTGCCTTGCTGGTGTGATGTTCTCTCCTCTCTGGAACAAAGCGACAAGGATGTGTGCTGCTTTGGGAAGATATTTTTCTTCCCTTTTCTTAAAGGGGATGGTTAACCTCAGTGCTATGGCCAGTTACAACAGTGTTAGTTATCTTGCCCTACCACCACTCCAACCCAAACTCTCTGCAGAAGCTCAAAGGTTGTGTGCAGCGTTGCTGTTCACTATTAAACAACTGACATGTTCTGAGCCAGACATGGCTGCATTTCATTACTTTGGGGGTGGGGTGGGGGGCAGAAGTGTCGTTAAGGCAAGCAGGGTATCTGCATCAGGCCTCATTCTTATGAGAGCGGTTTTCTTAGCTTCCCCCTTCCCCAGAAACTGGAAGAAAGAGTGTATGGAGAACTGGGAGTCTCTATACATGAGAATCCATGTTGGGATGTGACCAGCATACCCCAACGAAGAGGGAAAGGGGGGTAGGAAAGGGGAGGGGATAGAGAGGCACCTGAAGAGAGGTTGCTGGTATTTGGCATTGGATTCTAACCTTCATCCTCACACCCTTAAAGGCCCTTGGACAGACTAATGCCAGGCTGGCTGGGTGTGTGCGATCTACATCTCCTAGATAATATTTGTCCTTGATCTGGGACCTGCTGATTTCAAGTCTTTGTTCTAACTGTAGGATCCCTTAATGCTTCTGTACTCTGGAGGAGGAGGGGAGCAAATAGTTCATGTGAGTGAGGGAAGACAGTTTTATCTCAGAAAGGAGAATGTTTGTTTCATTTCTGTCCTTGCCGCGTCATCTATGATAGCTGGAGCAGTTTCTGAGTGACTGAAGATACACACCTCTCTCTTGTGCACTGCAGATACTAGAGTAGCAACCCTGCCAGGGAGTGCCAGCTATCTTGCTGCCTCATAGGCATCCCCAGATACTGCTGGCATGTCATTCTTGCTCCTTAGGAACACATTAGCTTCATGAAGGGCTGCCTTTCCAGGAATGGGTTTTGAAGAATGTGTTGGTGGCACAGAGCCTGCTCTCTGGGTTGGCTGGGTCCTTTGGTTGAGAGTGGAGTGCCAGGATGTCACTTTAAACTGAATGAAAAAAATCCAAGGCTCTCCAGGGCACTAAAACAGTGGTGGGCAGCCTGGGTGCTGCATGCCAAAGGGTACCATATCCCACCCTCCCCGCACACAATGCAATTCCCTGCCTGAGGCTTCCACTGCAAGTGGGAGAGATGCTGCTCCCTGACAATCTACTGATCAGGGATGGCTTCTAGCCGTGCTTAATTTTAAGCTAGCTGACAGCTGGAGGCTGAGCCTGGTATCTGAGGCCATGTTCTGATGAATGTAGGTAAACCAAAGTAACTGCTTTGCTTTACTTACATCAAAGTAACTACTCCACTCCAGTGGGTTTGTAAACTGAAGTACTACTGCATCATTTCCCCCACTAGCTGATATGTAATGATGATCACAGAAGAGTGCCTGCCACCCTCACACTGATAACTGTTCACACAACAGTTTATTTGAAATACAATCCAAAAGGGAGTATGTACTCCTGATTTTTCAGGAGCATGTACTTCTCTTTGTACTCCTAAATAACATCAGCTTAATGCTCTGTTTGTGTGAACGCTTTCAAGAGTAAAACTGAAGTAAGGCCCAACTACATGTGGCCAGTAGGATAGCCAGATATGCAAATGTTAGAGGACACATGAGAAATACAGGTTACAGGGCTGTACTGGAGCCAATGCAGCCCTGCAACCTGCATTTCTCATAAGTTTCCACTTCAGTTGGCTCACCCGCATCAGAACCCCAACATCAGCAAGGCACTGAGTAAGCACCAAGACTGCAGTAGCCAGGTTGGATGAAAAGGAAAGACAGAGCTGGGTGTCATCAGCATATTGATGGTATCTCATTCCAGATGTACATATGATCTTGCCCAGTGGCCTCACATATATTGAACAAAAGGGGAGACAAGATGGAACGCTGCCCCCCCAAGGGGAAATGCGTAATTGTCCCCCTGGGAGGGGGTCTCCTGTGGGAGACAATGAATAATCATCCACCACTACTTTCTGACCTCCTCCACAGGAATAAGTGGAACTGTTCAAAAAGCAGTCTTGAAGGTCCCTATCAAGTCCCATAGTTGCATTAACACTCCCCCCGGCCAAATGTAGCAAAGGCCACTGAAAGGTCTAAGATGGCCAATAGGGGGCACTGTTTCCCCTGTCAATCTCCAGGTGAAGCTCTTCAACTAGGGCCACCAAAGCAGTCTCAGTACTATACCCAGGATGGAAGCCTCACTCACATGGTCTAAGAATCCTATAGCATTCAGGTGTGCCCGAAGCTGCAAAACAACCACCTGTTCAATAACTTTCACTAAAAAGGGGAGCTTAGAAACAGGGTGATAACTGGCCAAGGACTCAACATCAAGCGAGAGTTTCTTGAGCCAAGGACAGATGACTCCAGATTTGAGGCCATCCAGCAACCTACCCTCAGAGAGACATTGACGACCCCAGCCAGAAATGGCCCCAGTTTCTCGGAGCTGGCTTTCACCAGCCAGGACAGGCATGAATCTAGTTTTCAACTGGTTGCTTGCATCCCTCCAAAATAGCATGGCCGTACCTTTCTTTTAAAAGAGGACGCTTAGGAAAAATACATGTTGCAGTGATGCATTGGCAAGGACCCGAGTTCACTGCACCAAAAAATCTTAAATTCTGCAACCAGTGAAGTAAAATTCTGCAAATTTACTGCGAGCATTAACATTTGCATAATTGCAGGTGCTAGCCTCAGCCTTTCCAGTTGTGTACAAACGAGGGATAGGAATACTAATTGAGGCTGGTAGCTCAATTACTAATTCTACTAACTCAATTAGTAGGTTGTAGCCCTGCACCATGTATTTTCCATAAACGTCCTCATTTAAAGGGGAAGTATGGCCACCCTACTCCAAAAATAGCCCTGCATTGGTGGGCAACACCAGCTGAAAGTGATCTAAATAAACAGGACAAGACTGAGCCTCCCCCACCCTCAAATTGCAACTGTCATCCATGCATTTGTCACCTTGAGGTTGGACTACTGCAATGCGCTCTACGTGGGGCTGCCCATGGTGATGGCCCGGAGACTGCAGCTCGTGCAGAATGTGGTGGCCCGTCTGCTTATGGGGACGGGCCACCGAGAGTATATTACACCAGTGCTCTGAGCTCTGCACCAGCTGCCTATAGTCTTCTGGGCCCAATTCAGGGTGCTGATTTTGACCTATAAAGCCCTGAATGGTCTGGGCCCTAACTTCTTGAGAGATCACCTCGCTCCCTGGGTCCCGGAGCGACTCCTGCAGTCATCACAGGATGCCCTTCTGGAGGTCCCAAGATATCGTTGGGTGGCCTCAGACAGGGCATTCTCGGCGGCCGCTCTTGTGCTGTAAAACTCGTTTCCGGCGGGTGTCCTCCTCTGTCCTTATCTCCTCACATTCTGGAGGGGAGAAGAATGGGTGCTGGGTAGAGTTTATCAGGGATATGGGGTTAGGATGTTTTTTGTTTATTGTTCTGAATGGTTTTAATGTATTTTATTGTTGTATGTGAATTGTTATTGTTTTATGTATGCTGCCCCAAGCTGCCTGAGGCAGGAGGGGCAGGACAGAAATGGATAAAATAATAATAAATTATAATAAATTCTGATTCTGCATCCAAAATAGTGGTTCCCAAGTATGCCAAATACAACATAACCTCACGCTTATGTCACAATGGTCTAAAAGAAATGGGGCAAAAGGGCTGTCTGACAAACCCCTACCCTTACAAGCATCATGATGATCCATGGGGCAGGGCCATGGTGGAAAGGGAATGAGAAAGTTCCTATGTTCCACTCCCTTTCTGGTGAGGCAACCCCATGAAGTCCTGATCTCTCTGGGTTACCATGGACATCCCCAGCTGACCTTGAAAAACCAGGGCTTCCTCTGGAACCCAGAGTATGTGGGTCAAAACCTAGAGAAGTGGCAACCCTAGCTATTTATGAGCCTGCTCCCTCTGTGAACTTATCCAATTCCTTCTTGAATCTGCTATTGATCTTCATGTCCATCTCCTGGCGATTAGGTCCATAGGTTAATTATAGCTTGTGTGGAAAAAGTACTTAACCTTGCTGCCTGTTACTCTTCTCAGTTACCCCTAGTTCTAGCATTAGAAGAAAAGGTAAAGAACAACTCCCTATTTACTTTCTCTGTGCCATTCATGGTTTTATAAACTTCTAACAATCATCTCCCACCTGAGTTCATCTCTGAAGAGCTCTCATCTTTCAAGCCTTTCCTCATAAGGATGCTACCCCATAACTTTGATCCTCTTTGGGGCCTTTCTCTGCACCTTTTCTAGTTTTACTCTCTCCTTCCATGGATTTATAGAGTGGCATTATGGTATTTTCTGATGGTTTTTTTCCCCCCTTCAAATTCCTTCCATCCCTCTTCATTGAATTGCTTCAAGCAGGGTTGCTCCAGTTGCTCCAAGCAGGGTTGTCGTCTCTCTCCAGGAGGAAATCTGGAGGGGTTGGACCATGCCAGAGAGGGTGGGGCAAAGAGGCTGTCATGCCCCCCTCCCTTTCTGATGTAACCTCATCACTTACAGAGCATTGTGACATCAATTCACTCTACAGGGGGTGGAGTCACATCAGAAAGGGGCAAGGCAAAGAGCTCATGCCCCTCCCCCTTTGTGATGTAATCTCACCCTTGCAGAGCACTGCACTGTCACAGTAAGGACAGAGAGGGGATGGGAATGTTCCAGTGGCCCACTCCCTCTCTAATATGGTTGCTCCCTGCTAGTTGTCACCCATTCCTGCCCTAATTCTTCTGGTTAGCCATGGGTGCCCCTGGCTGACCTGGAGAAATTGAGGCTTCCCATGCGCCTCTTAGTTGAGCATTTGGGTGAAACCCAGAGAGCTGGCAACCTTAGCTCCAAGCTCCTTCTCCAGAGTGGTAACAGCTCATTTAGATGGTAGCTATGCTGGCAAAATGTTGGGATTATTTTTCCTGTGTGCTCCGAGCACAAAGAATTCTGGTCAGCCTCTGCTTGGTGCAAAGATTTGTGGTTAGATTCTTCACTGCTGTCAGTCACGGGGACTTTCTCCTGTACTGACTTTTGCCCCTGAACTGTTGGAAATGCAAGGACTGAGATCATTGCATCCATTTGCCCAATGCAGAGTTTACAGAGGAGTGTGAGTAGCTAATCATCAATAAGCAGGCAGGAAGCATACTTAAGCTTAAGTAGCTTTATTAGGAAATACATGTAGGATAGGAAAGGCCTACATCTATGCTAAGTCCTAAGACTAGGTGTGTTCAAGAGGGAGGAAGGAAGCTCTCTGAGACACAAAGAGATGAGAAATCTCCTGGGGGAGGAGATTGACCAATCAGGTCCTGACAGGAGTAGGACAGATAGGATGGGGGAAGGGTTCCCTGATCTGTCTGTCTACTCCTGGTGTTTCTAGCAAACAAACAGGATGAGGTGCTTAGGGGGGATGCAACCAAAGGAATGTATTTCCAACACCCCTTCTCATCGTCCCGTGCACCGAATCATTTATGTGCACTGCTGACAATTCCCAATGCTTCTCGTAGCCTCTGGAAATTGTCTCTGGGTAGCGGTTTGGTCAGCACATCCGCTATCATTTCCTCTGTAGGACAATAAATCAGTTCAACAAGTCCTTTTTCTTGCGCTTCTCTCACATAGTGACGCTTGGTGTTGATGTGCTTCGACCTTGGCTTTATCTTTTCCATTTTCGTAAGCTGAATGCAGCTTTGATTGTCCTCATACATCTCAGTTGGCTTTGGTTCGTCTATTCCAAAGTCCTTTAGTAGTCTGTGTAGCCATACTACCTCTTGACATGCTTGAGTGGCTGAAATAAATTCTGCTTCTGTGGATGAAAGGGCAATTAATGACTGCTTCTGGCTAGTCCAACTGATTGCTCCGCCTCCATACAGAAATACATTTCCACTCACAGATTTGCAGTCAGTCTTGTCTCCGGCCCAGTCCGCATCCATATATCCCATCAATCTGGGGTTCTCGCTTGCTGGTAGTTTTAAGTTTAAATGCATTGTGCCCTTCAGGTACCGTGCTATTCTCTTGACTGCTATCCAGTCCCTTTGGGTTGGTGCACTTACTTTTCTGCTTAGTATTCCTACAGCAGCGGCAATGTCTGGCCTTGTGACGGTGGCTACATACAACATTTTGCCAATTGCAGTTCTGTACTGGTTGTCCTGTGGTAGGGGCTCGTCGTTGCCTTCCTGGCTTAGGAAATTTGTTTCCATAGGTGTCCCCACTTCATTAGCCTCTGTCATGCCTAGGCATTCTAAAATGTCCTTTATCTTTTGTTTTTGATTGAGAAGGAAACTTCCATCTTTTTCTCGTTCTATTTGTATTCCAAGATAGTAAGTGATACCTCCCAAGTCTTTCACCTCTATTTCTTTGTTCAGATTCCTGACGATTTCATCACAATCTCGTTTGTTTTCATGGCATACAATCAGATCATCCACATAAGTTAGAATGTATGTCCTCCTTTTATTTCTGAACCTTGAGTATAGGCAGGGGTCAGCTTCTCCCTGTATGAACCCCTCCTTAAGGAGCAATTGATTCAATTTTTCGTTCCAGGCTTTCGCTGCTTGCTTTAAACCATAGATACTCTTTTGAAGTTTGCACACAAGTTCCTCCTTCCCAGGTTCTTTAAATCCCGGCGGCTGCTGCATGTAGATATCCTCTTTGATATCACCATGTAGGAATGCAGTCTTCACGTCTAAGTGCTGCACTTCCATTTTTCTTGCAGCTGCTATGCTGAGGAGTGTTCTTATTGTGGTGTGCCTTACTACTGGAGCAAAGGTTTCGTCGTAGTCTTCGCCGTATTTTTGGGAATATCCCTTGGCCACTAATCTCGCTTTGTGGCGCGTGATTTCCCCTTCTGCATTATGCTTGGTCTTGAAGACCCATTTGCATCCAATGGCCTTTTTGTTTTCAGGTAGCTTTGTGAGTGTCCATGTTTTATTTTCATTAAGAGACTCAATTTCTTCCTTGGCAGCATCTCTCCATTTGCGCGCCTCACTGGTTTGCATTTTTTGAATGTCTTGCCATGTTGAGGGCTCCTGTGGTTCCTCCACTTTTGCCGCATAGGAGAATCTCGCTGCTGGCACTCCTTTGTTGTGTCTTTCAGAACGTCTCACTTCTGGTTCTGGTTCTGCTTCGGCTTCAGTTTCAGTATCAGCATCAGTGTTATCTTCTGGTTCCAGTTCTGGTTCTGCTTCAGTTTCAGCATCAGCATCAGTGTTGGTGTCAGTGCCCCCTTCTGGTTCAGGTTGATTGAACATGGTCAAATCAAATGAAACTTCAGCTTCCTCTTTTATCTGCAGTTCTGCAGTCTTTTTCTGTCTTGATGAACTTGGCCTCATTAGGTCTGGCATTTGATCAGTGCTTCCCTTTTCATTTTCATCAAAATAGACCACACTGCTTATCTTCACATTTCCAGTGTCAGTGTCCATTACTCTGTATCCCTTGCATCCTTGTGCATAGCCAACAAGTATCCCTTCTTCACATCTGGTGTTAAGTTTGGTCCTTTTGGCCTTTGGGATATAAGCATAGGCTTTAGAGCCAAACACTCTAATGTGCCCCACACTGGGCTTGTTCCCATGCCATAGTTCATAAGGTGTTGCTTTTGCACCTTTGGTTGGGAGCCTGTTCTGCAGGTATGTGGCAGTCATTACTGCTTCCCCCCAGTATTTGTTTGGCAGATTCGCATCCAAAAGCATACATCTCGCCATCTCTATGAGAGAGCGATTTTTTCTTTCTGCTACTCCATTTTGTTCTGGTGTATGCGGGATGGTTGTCTGGTGTTCAATTCCTTTTTGCTTCAAAAATTCTTTCATCTGTTTTGAAACATATTCACCTCCATTATCTGACCTTAGGATCTGAGGTGATCTTCCAAACTTATTGCTGGCTCTTGCAACATATTCCTTAAATTTCTCCAGCACCTGACTTTTCTCTTTAATCAAGTAAGTGAACGTGAACTTGGAAAAATCATCTATGAAAGTCAATGCATACTGGTTTCCTGCAATTGTTTTTGTCTTCATAGGACCACAGATATCACTATGAATGAGCTGTAGGGGGTGCTGTGTGGCTTCCTCCTTGCTCTGATGAAAGGAGGGCCTAGTTCCCTTTCCTTTTACACAGCAAACACATCTCTCATCTTTAGTTGCACATGAGTTCATTTTAAAATGTTTAACTAGGTCTGGAAGTGCATGCAACACATCTGCATTTCTATGGCCCATCCTTCTGTGCCATTTGCTTTCACAGTTCTTATGTCTGCAATCTTTTGCAGCATTTGCATACTGATCCTGTTGCAAGCAATCTACCTTGAATAGGCCATTTGAATCCAGCATTCCTCGCATAAAAAGCTCCTTTTCCTTTGAAATTCTGCAATATTTCCCTTCAAAATGCACTGCAAAACCTTTCTGTACAGCATACTTGACACTTATAAAATTATGATCCAATTCTGGGACATATAGAGCTTCTTCAATGGTAACTTTCATTTCCTCACCGTTTCCCAGATGACATATGAGTTTAGCCCTGCCTCTTCCTTGACAATAAACTTTCTCTCCATTAGCCAATCTTATAGGAGTTCTATAAGTCCTATCCAGATCAATAAATCTGTCTTTGTCCTTTATAAGATTTTTAGTTGCTCCAGAATCAACAAAGAAATCATGTGAAGCAGTCTCACATTCTATTCCTTCCACATTTTTAAGTTGAGATGCTTTTTCCTCAACCAGGCTGAAAGCCCTATCATGGCTCCCTTTGTTCTTTGCAGAGAAGCTGGGAACTTCTTGCTTGGTGCATTGATATGCGAGATGCGTGGTTTCCCCGCAATTGAAGCAACGCTTAACTCTTGCAGATCCTTTTGAATTTGCAAAAGGCTTCTTGTTCTCAGCTGCCTTGCAGGCAAGCTGTGAGGAAAAGTTTGGCTGTTCATTAGTTTGAGCCATATTAAATTCCTCAAGTTTCTGAATAACAACATCCAAAGATTGGTTATCCTGCATTTCTATTATCTGACATACTGTTTGAAAAGTTGGTGGTAAAGAGTTCAGCAGAAATGCCACTATCAATTCATCTGGTAAATTCAGCTTTTGATTTTCCAGTCTCCTGACTAGTTCAAGCAGGCCATTAACATGAGCTGAAAAATCTTCACTCTCATCCATTCTCATATTACAAAGTCTTTTAAGCATTTGTATCTTTGATATATTTGACTTCCCTTGATACAGTCTCTGTAAAATTTCCCACATATCTTTTGCAGTTAACTTGTCACGTATGTGCACATGTAAACGCTGACTCACCGACATTGAGATGATTGCCATAGCTTTGTCATTTTTCTCATCCCAGAGTTCTTGTGCTGCCCCTGCATCTGTAGGTCTGTTGGACTCCAGCATTTTCCTTAGGCCTTGTCCTCCCAGTGCCATCCTTGCATTATGACTCCAAGCTTCATAGTTTGTTGCTCCAGTGAGCCTCTCTGGAATGGAGACCTTCAGCATAGAATCCATGGTCACAGAGACTAAAATCTTTCTTTTCTTTTCTGCCTTTAAGATTAATGCTAGCACTCAATTTTACTCACTCTGCGCTGCCTTTTGGGTGTCTGGGCCCATAACCCTGTTGGAAATGCAAGGACTGTGAGATCATTGCATCCATTTGCCCAATGCAGAGTTTACAGAGGAGTGTTAGTAGCTAATCATCAATAAGCAGGCAGGAAGCATACTTAAGCTTAAGTAGCTTTATTAGGAAATACATGTAGGATAGGAAAGACCTACATCTATGCTAAGTCCTAAGACTAGGTGTATTCAAGAGGGAGGAAGGAAGCTCTCTGAGACGCAAAGAGATGAGAAATCTCCTGGCAGAGGAGATTGACCAATCAGGTCCTGACAGGAGTAGGACCGATAGGATGGGGGAAGGGTTCCCTGATCTGTCTGTCTTCTCCTGCTGTTTCTAGCAAACAAACAGGATGAGGTGCTTAGGGGGGATGCAACCAAAGGAATGTATTTCCAACATGAACAACTGTGAAGTGCTGGGTAGATTGTTTCCTTCCCGTGTCACAACAAAGCCCTTCACAGGGCCGGAAGCCCTCTAGCACAGTCTCTTCTGAGGCTTGTTAAAGTGAGCCAGCATAACAACAAGAAATGCTGGAACAAGCTTCCTTCCAGGCAGGCAAATTCTTCCTCTGCTGGTCGTGCCCTGCCCAGCTCAGCTCATCCAAATGCATGAACAGATTGTTAGTCAGGGGCTTTTTGGGTTATCTTGCTGCAACAGCTTCCTGCTTCAGCAGAGATGGGGAGGAAAAAGCAAGGAGACTGATCACAGCTCTTGGCCAGTAGGGGACACCATGTGGCTTTTTAGTATAGAAGCCTCCCCCTGTATATGGGGGAGGGGGAGAGGGTGGCAGGGAAGGGCATGGGTAGGCCCAATGGGAAGGCAGAGGCAAGAGCAGGGCCACAGGCAGCCAGCTCTTGGGGTGGAAGCACCATACACAGACTCATGAGCATGGGGGATCTACATGGCACCCCTTCATTTGCTTTGCCTCAAGGCCACACCTGGTAGGAAATGTATGGTCCAGCCCTTCTGACAGAAATGTATGGACCAGAGCACCTGCTCCCACTCTGGGCCTGATAGCTCCCCCTACAGGGAGCTATCAGGCCCAGGATGACTCCCACAGGATGACTCTGCAAATCATCCTGTGAAGCAGCTTCCAACCCTCCCAACACTGGGGCCATGGTAGGGCAGTTCCCTGGAGGAAGGAGGAGTGAGGACAGAGGAGCTGGGTGAGTGTGTGGGGTGCCTTGCAGTCTATTAAGAGCAATTGGCTTCTCTCACCTGGGAGGAAACAAGTCTTCTCTCCCCAACGCTATGTAATGGGAATACAAGCCGCCTCACTGTTCTGTGCTTCTGCTGAGCTCTGCACTACACAATGGGAGTCCACACTCTTCTAAGCATAGGAGATGGAGGCAGGGTTACTAGGGCATCCTGTGTTTTAAGGGACGTGTGGTATTTCAAAATCCCACAGCTCCATAGAGCAGAGACTAGTCCCAGCTTCTCAGAACCCAAGGCTGACCTTAAGGCAGGGCACTGCATTAGGCCCCTTGGAAGCCTCAGGCTCCTCGGACATGTGATTGCCACAGGATCCTAGCTGTTCCATTTAGGTAAGCCCCTACCCTTGTGACTCAATGGAGGGGTCCATGTAGGACCCCACCTTTTAAGAGTCCCCATGCTCTTGAGTTTGGGCTTATGCTTTCACCTCCATCCGTCCAGAGCTGGCTGGCGATGACCCTGCTTTTCCCTCTGCTTTCACATTGGGCCTATGCGGTCACGCAGTCTGCACTCGCCTGGATGCAGTCATGAGAACACTGTTAGTCAAACAGCAGCTGGAGTCCCTCTGACAGAGACTAGAAACAACTGCCAAACTTGCCTTCCCTGGTGTTTTCACCAGCCCATTTGGCAATGCATTCCAGACCAGCTCAGCCTTCATGGACAAGCCAGCCCCTCAGCACCTGTGCCAAGGCTGCCAGAAAAGGGACCTGGCTTTGCAATGGCCTAGAAGATAAGTTTGTCCCTCTCCTGCCCTGGACCAGGGCTGTGAATGCTGAATTGCTAGCTGTTGGTATATGCAACATCCATAAGTTAATGCCTGCTGTATTAAGAATAGTAATTGACTATAGAGCCACCAGATGGCACTGCTAAGTTTATGTGTACCTGGAAGGGAGATGGGGTTTTATAGTTGAATTCCTTTGTGTAGCTAGCCACTCCTCCTTCCCTTCTCTCTCATTGTCTCAGTCTCCATTTTGTCTTCTTACTAGTTAGATGCAACTAAGGATCTGTGCCTGGAAAGCTTAAGTAAAGTTCTGTTTTTAAACCTTCAGCTGCATTTGTCCTTACTGATTGCAAATCAGTTATTACTCTGCAACAGGTTATGGGCCCAGACCTCTTCAGAACAGCCCAGAACAACTCTAAAGACTGGAAGGAAAAGAGGCCCAAAGGAAACTCCCAGAGGAGGCCTACTAACAGTAAGTGAGCAGAAGAACCAGAATCCCA
>QEPC01014534.1:326183-341912 GCA_003113815.1 Sphenodon punctatus
CCAGCCCCGCCACCTCATCCAGCTCCTCTTCCCTCCTGCTCCCTCAGCAAGTGCAAGCACATTTTAAATGCCAGGGACAGCCTGACACCTCATCTAACATGAAATATTGGACCAAAGCACATACTTAGCATACCCAATATCTGTCCTATATGGCCATCTGTGACTATAAGTGTATGCTCACAGAGAAAACCCCATCAACTTCAGGGTTGCAAGCCAGAGGAATTTTCCCCAGGGAACTCCATTGAAGTCAATGGAACTCTCAATACAGAACGTTAGCGCTCCATAATTTATTTATTTTCACATATTTTTACCCCGTCCCTCTCGCCAAAGCAACTTGAGGTGGCTAGCAGTCATTTCTAAAACAATAAATACTAGTACAACAATAAAAATATCATAGTAGATATAAAAGTTCAAAATATAAAATACATAAAACCCATAAACAACCCTTAGCCTGATCTGTATAAGAAGTCCCCCCAGCTGTTGTACCTTGAATCGGGCCTGGAAGTCAATAGGCAGCCAATGCAAAAGTACTGGTCGAATGTGCTCCCTGCGGCCTGTCCCAGTAAGCAGGTGAGCCGCCGCATTTTGCACCAGTTGTAGCTTCCGAACCGTCACCGTGAGCAGCCCCATGTAGAGCGCGTTGCAATAGGCCAGCCTCAAAGTGAGGAATGCACGGATGACAGTGGCGAGGTTAGAGTCTGAGACATATGGGTGGAGCCTCCTCACCAGATGTAATTGGAAAACGGCGCTCCTGTCCTGGCCACAGCCAACAGCTGGGAATTCAAGCATAGCTGCAAATCCAGGAGCACCCCCAGGCTCCGTGCAGATGGAAACAAAGGAGGGCGGACCCTCCCGTTAACACAGGCAGTCGCCTCTCCCAGATCACCAACCCTGCTCGCTAGCATCATCTCTGTCTTGTCAAGATTGAAAGTCAGCCAACTCAATCTCATTTAATCCCCCACAGCAGCCAAGTACTGGGATAGCAACGAGACAGCAGGGCCTGGGTCAGTTGAAAAAGATAGATACAGCTGGGTGTCATCAGCATATTTATGACAACAAACCCCCCAGCTGTGTACAACCTCCCCATGCAGCTTCATGTACACATTGTACAAGAGAGGGGACGGAATGGAACCCTGCAGGTCTCCACACAAGAGGCTCCCAGGGGGTGATGTACAGTTCCCTAGTATCACTCGCCGAGATCTATCTGTGAGGTATGAATAGAACCATTGCAAGACGGTTCCATCAACCCCAACCAGGTCCCACAGGCGAGTCACTAACAACTCATGGTTCATGGCATCAAAAGCTGCTGATAGATCTAGTAGAACCAATAGGGTCATACGATCTCTACCCAGTTCCACCACGAGGTCATCGACCAATGCCACAAGCGCTGTCTCCATGACATAACCTGGATGAAAGCCAGATTGTGCGGGATCAAGAAAACTGGTGTGGTCCAAATGCACCTGCAGTTGATAGGCCACCACCCATTCAATAACCTTCCCTGAAAAGAGAAGGTTAGAGACAAGCCAATAACTTGCTGGGGCACCAACATCAAGCGATGGTTTCTTGAGGACGGACTGCATCACTGCCTCCTTGAGGCTCTCTGGCACCCTCCCCTCCTGAAGGGAGGCATTGATCACCCCTGCCAGCATTGGCCCCAATGTCACCCTGGTGGCTTTCACCAACCAGGATGGGCAAGGATCTAATTCACAAGTCGTGGGCTGAACAGATCCCCAGCACATCCACTGCTTTGGCAGGTGTCGTGTCACTAACTGAAATTCATCCCACAAACACCAACCAGACAGGGCATTCCTAACCTCTGGCTCTGCCACTGCCTCTAAAGTGGTAGAGGTGAAGTTGTTCAAAGTACACCAAAAACATGTCACAGCGGACTTTGGACGAATCCAGTTCCAGGTGGAGAGAGGTCAGACTGACCAAGCCCCTCACCACCCAGAACAGCTCCGCTGGACACGACTGAACAGATGCTATGAGGGCAGCAAAGAACCACTTCTTTGCTTGCTGCCTGCACAGCCACAGCATAGGTCTTCAAAAAGGCTCGATGCCACAGTCGGTCATCTTGGGTGCAAGTACAGCACCACCGTTACTCCAACTGCCTCCCCTCACACTTCATCTGCCCCAGGTCCTCCGTGAACCATGGGGAGCTGCGGTGATGAAACATTGCAAATGGATGCGTAGGAACCACCTGATCAATGGCCTCTGCCAGCCAATCATTTCAAAAGGCCACGAGGTCATTGATGGAGCAACCGCCAAGGTCAACAGGTATCTCTCCTATAGTATTCCAGAACCCTTTGGGTTCCATAGGTCTCTAGGGGTGGACCATCTTAACTGGTCCCAGACCCCTAGGGCCAGGCAGGCATGCTGAGATAGAAGCTCACAGGGGGTAATGGTCTGACCATGGCAAAGGCATACACTCTACGGTCACAACCATTGGACCCCCTGCCTCAAGGTCCGTGCAGAGCAAGAACTCAAGAGTATGACCTTCCCCACCGTTAGTCTTGTTCATACGTTGAGAGCTCACCGGGGGGCGGGGGCAGGCATTCTCAGTTGCTGCCCCAATGTTATGGAACTCCCTTCCCCTGGAGGTTTGTTTGATCCCCTGCCTGAGTGTCCAGAGGTGGTGTAAGACCTTTTCTTTGTAAAGGCATTTGGCAGGCGGGGATGGTGGGTTGGTGGGTGGGTTTGGGGTAGGGCTGTGAGGGGGTGGTGGATGTAGGAAATGGGAAGGCGGTGTTTGGGGGGGTTTGCGGGTTTTGGGGGTTGGTTTTGTCTCTCACTATTTTAATGGATTTTTAGATATGCTTTTATAAGTGTTTTATGTGTTTATATTTGTAAGCCACCCTGAGCCTTTTTTTTAGGGAAGGGTGGGATAAAAGTTTAAATAAAATAAAACCCCAAATCTCATGTGTATTCTAAGCCTTCTCTTTGGTTTCTGGCTTTTCTTTTGCTCTTCCCAAGGGGATGAGCTGGAGGATTTGTGTCTGTTCTGAACTGAAGGAGAGGACTCTGCATTCCCACCAGCAGAAAGGAGAGCGATCTTAGTAAATGACAGTTTGATGCCTGTCTTGACGAGCTTAGTGACACTCTGGAGCCAGAGGCCTTGATCTTGCCACAGCCTGAATGCCCTTGAATCCCATTGACGTCAAGGGTACGCAGCACTTAGCAAGGCTGCTGCAAGGGTGAGGCCTTGCCTATGGGAGGAATATAGCACTATGCAAGTCAAACTGGTACAGAAATGGAGTTAGTTACATGGATGCAAGCCCTGTGTTTTGGTGCTATTATCCGAGAAGGTGGTGCTGGTACTAGCACTTAGCGTGGGCACAGATACCAGTCACTTCAACAGAATTCACACTGAAGCTAAACGATATCCACTGCCCTAAATGTGCCATCTGTTGACTTGACTAAAATCAGTAGCTTCTGCCAAGCTGTGGTCTCATAGGCTATTGATGTTCCTTAGCCCCATGCTCGGTTGTCTGCAGCTGGTGCATGGTACCATAGCTATAGCAAAATGGTTTCGGTGCCCCAACCAGCACACATGCATTGCAGTCATTCCTTCAGTGGGAACTGAAGCACAGCCTTCCCATGCTACTACAGCCTGCCTAGTGCCCACAGTGAGCATTTGTCTAGTCACAACCATCTCCAGCAGATGCATAAGGTCTGCAAGACACTGTGAGCGCTGGCAGTGGCTTGTTGCTTCAATCAATCCTGTCACCACAGTATGAAGCTAAGGCTGAAAATCCAGGAAATATTAGTGGCTCTTCATGTGGCTCCATAGGCAATTCACAAGAGACAAAGTTTGCCACCCACATCACAGGTCCGGCCACCTAGTTGTGTTGTTTCTGGATTTGATGTTGTGCTTTCAATTGCTCAATGTGATTCTTCTCAAATTCCTGGACACCTGCAGTCACAATGTGATGCCATCCAGCACAGTCTTCAGAGCTGGCCCTACAGAGGTTGGGGCCCAGAGGGTGAGGGCAGAGCCTGTGGCAGGGCCAGAGCAGTGCCCCACACAAACAACTGTGCCAGAGTTGCAACAACTTATGTAGCACCCCTTCTTTCTCCTTTCTTCCTCTTGAAAACCCCAGCCAGAACCATAAGGGTGCCATGCCATGGTAGGACTCCATGCATGAGTGGAAGAGCAGCGCTGCCTGCACTGCTAAGAAGGTGCCCTGGGAGGGGGTGCCTGCCAGGAGTGTGGCTGGGTGCAGCCCTGGTTCTCAGGAGGCACTCACCATAGAAGAGAAGGAAGTCCAAGTTCATTGTTGGTTTGTGAATCCAAGCCAAATTCCAGGAGACAGTCTGAGGGAATGGGCTGGTGCACCAGGGCCAGTGGTGGAGGATTCTGTGGGCCAAGGGCTGGAGTGAGTGGAAGAACCAGATGGGTGGTGCAGGAATCAAGGAGCTGGAGCAAGATGTAGGAGCAGAGGCTGAAGCAGGAACTCAGGAGCTGGAGCAAGATGTGGGAGCAGAGGCAAGTCAAGCAGAACACACACAGTTGGCAAGCCAAGGATTGACTGTCTGCCTTCCTCTTATATAGGATAAGAGGAGAGGTGGTTCTAGGAGCTTACTGCCCCTCCAAACAGATTTAAACTATGGTCAAAGCTAGTGCAGATGGGTATCAACCAACACCTGTTGGAACTGCTGATTGAGCTCCATCGAAACTAGCAGTGATAAGGCTAGGCAATACAGGCAGAGTATCCAAACCTTTTAACATTAGAACCATTTGGTTCACCTTCAAGAATTCAAACTTCAAAAGAGGCTGACATTAGCCTGTTTCCAATTATTTGATGCTGAGGAAGATATCAAGGACACAACTACTGTGATAGATTGTGGTCTTGTTTCCAAGAGGAAGTTGAATCTTTCCCATGTGCTACTATACTGCCCGTATTATGAAAATCTGCGGTTAGCTTGGATCACTCCTCCTGTTAGAAGAGGAGCCCTATTCTACAGACCACCAGAAAATATCCCATTTGCTAATTACGAATGACCTAGGAATTATGAAATCAGTGGCATTATTTTTCCTTCTGGTAAAACAGTAAGAGAAAGTCACTTCTTAGTGATAGATTATGATTGATGAAATTGATCTGTATTTCCCCTTCTTGGATATTGTAAATGTCTAAGCATTAATTCAAGGTATTCTAATTCCTCTTTCGTTTGTGAAATTTCCTGAAATATTAGTAAGGTGTAGCCTTGTTACTTCAGCCAGTAAGGCTGCTCTGGCAAGAAAATGACGCCCTATAATGATCTTGAGATTTTGTGAGAGATCTTTGGAAGATGATTTGTTTATGTAACTGAATCTAACCTTTTGTACTATATTTGTTTGGTGTTTTGCATTCTGTGCCTATTTTATGTTTGGCTAAGGCGAAGGCTAATGCCACAAATAATCAATCTGAAAAACTACTGTCCCTCCCTCTTTGATCCAGGGATGGATTCTTATTGGCCACATGGTGTGGTGCTGTGTGTGACCCAGCGCCGTTCTGCTTGGTAGATGGCACTAAATATAACTTGGCACTGTTCTGGCTTGTGGATGGTGCCTCTGTGTCTGGCACTAACTGTAACCTGGTACCATTCTGGTCGGTAGATACTAGTGTTTCTGCATCTTGTTGAAAACCATGAGCAGTGGGACACCTGCAGTGGTGGGTACCATGAGTGAAAGCACCCCCCCCCCCCCCAAAGGGTGGCCACTGGAGTTCGGGTGCCAGTCTGTCTGGGAACTGGTGATGGAATTAATGGACAAGGGCAGGTGTGTGTATTTGTGAGGCCAATTCCCAGGAATGTTCCTCAGCACTGTACCCCTCCCATAGTACAAGATATTGGAGATGCCTGCGATGATGAGGGTTCAGGATCTGATGGACCCATATTCTTCTTCACCCTTCTGAGTCACAGGAGGTGGTGGTGCAGTACATCCCAGAAACAGGTCTGGGAGGCAAGGTTTCAACCAGGACACATGGACCTTTGGGTGGATGTGTCATTGCGAGGACAGGCATAGCCTATAAGCAACAGGGCTTGTGACGATGCAGCAGGGGGTGCTATACAGCTGAGCCACCCACCTCACTGTTTGTCCAAATACTCTAGCAGCCCCCCACAGCTGGCAAACCCCACAGCTGGCAAACCCCAGAAAAACTTCATTTTTGCTGACACCATCTGAGTTCCAACAATCAGAGGGAATTCACACAACTCAGGATATGCAAACCCCAGAAGTTATAAACCCACAGCTTCCCAAGGGTGCCCCATTTCCTGGTTCCCCTTATCTGGCATTCTGCCCCTTCCAGGAGGCAGAACCCTTGGAGCAACTCAGAGGTGTTTATCTTTGGGAGAGGCTGTCGTAGTTAAAAGAGCCGGAGGGGAATTCTTTTCTCTCTCTTTAGGTAGCTATACCTCCAGGCAAAGGGCGACAGTTTTGCAAAGAATAACACACACGTCCAGTGGAGTTAAATATAAAAAGCTTAGACTTTATTTACAGGGTCAAAAAGGTACAAAAAGGCACTAAAGGGTAAGGAGACAGAATAAGCCTTTGAGCAAGTCCCTAGTCCAATTCAGTGGGCCCTTTTTGTATTTGCGTCTGTCTAAACTGTCTTTGTTCAGGCAGGCAAGCTGGTTGCTTGAAACTTACAGTTCTCCATGTGCTTTTGGTAAATCATATGAGGTACAGTCTTTCGTTCTGATCTGGCATGAGCCCAGGCTTCATGCAAGCTTCAGAGCAGGAAGGAAGAGAAGACAAGAAGGGGCCGTCTGTCCATTTTAAAGTCCTATCCCCCTCTGCTGGAATTGGTCCATGGGAGGTCACCTGGCCTATGACGCAGTCCAAGGCAGGGAGGTCTCTGCCCAGCCATGTAGTGAAACCCAGTCCCTTGGGTTAGGAATGTGGCTAGACTGCCAGGTGCTCATAAGAAAAAAAGGATGGTAGGTTTCACCCTATCCAGGAATGCAGTGCTGTCCTGCCAGGGTCCCTCTAGAGGCAAACACAGGGGCAAAGCTTTTTGCCACACACACCCCTCCTTAAGCCTGTACACACTGCTTGGCAAAGCTGAGGGTACAGGCGTGTCCAAACATGGTTTATGATCTGTTACAGAAAACACAAAAGGGGTTAATATAATAACCAATACAAATACCATGCCATATACACAATAGAATTTGCAATTCCGTACACCCAAACGCTGTTTGGGGATACAGTCATTAGACAGTTTCTGCTTCTAGAAAGATAGTTCTTTCAGAACAAGAGTCCACAATAACATTATGCTACCTTTTGATATGCTTGATTTTCATGTTGAACTCCTGCAGCTTCCAAGCCCACCTCTGGAGCTTAGAACTGGAGTTCTTCCTCAGCTTGTCTGTAACCAAGACAATAGCCAAACACTCCTGAATAGAAGACAGACTTTCCTCTCTGGAAATCAGCTTCCTACTCTGATAGGTAGTTGGGCGCTTGGTTCCCTCGTGCTCCTCGTAAGAGCACGGCCCCTAGGCCCACATCGGAGGCATCAGCCAGTGTCCACAAAGAGTTTAAGGTCAGGTGCCTTTACCACAGTTTGGGAGAACAGAACACTGCTTCAGAATCTCTAAAGACTCCTTGCAGTTTCTCCTTATCTTGGGGGAAAATCTTCTCAGGTGAGTAGAGAGCCCCAATCCCTTATCCCAGCTTCCCCATAGCTTGTAACTAAAAGGTCTGTTCTCTCATCATCCCCTTCAAAGCTGTCAGCAGGGGAGATCTTAAATAGTATACCATGCCATCCCTGTCATGATGTGGTTTGAGCCAGCTTACATGAACCACTTTGGGGATACTCCCAGTCTTAATCAAGGCCATTACACGAGTCACCAGGGGTCCCTTAGCTCGCCTCCCAAACGTCAGCTCAAAAGGCAAAAAGCCCCTGGACTCTAGAGGTACTTCTCTGGGTGAAAACAGATATGACACTAACCACCCTTTAACCACCCTTGGTGGTTATTTAATGCATGTTGCAGGGCTGTATTGGTGCCCTATGCAGCCCTGAAACATGCATAAATGACCACCAAGGGTGGTTAACGTCATGTCTGTTTTCACCCTCTGTAAGCAAAGGACAGATGCAGGAGCTTCTCATCCCAATTGCTAGGGTGAGAGTCCCCATAAGCCCTCAGCATTCCCTTCAAGGTTCCAATGTATATCTCCACTAGCCCATTCGTCTGTGGATGATAGGCTATGGTTTTGAGGTGTTTAACCCCACAGCTCTTCCATAGGCATTCTTCTGCTACAGAATTTCCTGTCTTGTCATTCTATAGGCATTTCACTACTTCTGCTAGGAAATTTCTTCCACTATCATTCCATATCTCTGATGGGAGTGACTGCAGAGACGCTTGTCCCTCATCCCTAACCCTATGCCTCAATAATATTGAGGCTTCTTATGCCTCAATATGATTTGGGAGGGGTTTGGGACACACTGTGAAACCCCCAAACACCCATGTGGAGCCAATGGGAAACACTCCCAGACCCCTCCCAAATAATATTGAGGCATAAGAAGCCCCCAGTTCCCCACTCTCTCTCAAATCATTGAATCCCTCTGAATGGCCATAGGGAGTCATTAAAATATGTTGGGATCCAGCTTAACAGTGCTTGGGATATACGGGGACCTAAATGTTCTCAGGTGTGCAGTGGGTACCCCCCTCCTCTCCCCAAGTACTCCGTAATAATATTTATTTATTTTTATTTCTTTTATTCCCTTGCATTTTTTAGCCGCCCCCTCATGCCAATGGCATCTCGGGGTGGCTTACAACAGATAAAATATGTAACAATAAAATTCAATTTAAAACATAATTACAATGCTCACAGCTTAATTTTTTTTCTTCTAAAACCAAAAAATCCTCCCCCAAAGTAAACTATCCCCACCACCAACTATCCCACCCTTCCCTCCAAAGGCTTGGGCGAACAGCCAGGTTTTACAGGCTCTGCAGAAAGCCAATAGACTTGGGGCTAGGCGGGCTTCCTCTGGAAGGGAGTTTTAAAGTCGCGGCCCGGCCACTGAGAACGCCCTCTCCATTGTGCCCCCCCCCCCGTTTTACCCAGGGGACCTCCAAAAAGGCGCCCCCGGAAGACCAAAGGGTTCGCTCTGAGTCGCGGAGTGCGAGGCGGTCCCTGAGATATGAGGGACCAAGACCGTGTAGGGCTTTATAGGCCAAAACCAACACCTTGAATCTGGCCCAGTACGCGATAGGCAGCCAGTGCAGGACGCGGAGCACGGGAATAATATGTTCCCGCCAACCCGTCCCCGGCATCCACATCCAAAGATGGCTTCTTCAGCAGGGGGCACACCACGGCCTCCTTGAGACCGGGTGACAATCTCCCCTGCTGGAGGGACGCTTTGATTACCCTTGCCAGCACCGCCCCCAAGGTCTCCCTGGAGGCTTTCACCAACCAGGACGGGCATGGATCTAGTTCACAACTAGTGGCTCTAACAGACCCCAGAACATCCACGGACTGCAGACCTCGCATGCATTATGGAAACCTGGCTGGACGAGGAGGCGGGGCCAATTTTGGCTGACCTTGTTCCAGCCGGGTATGCTGTGCAACACCAGCCCCGCTGGGGGGCCAGGGGGGGTGTAACTCATTTTTAGAGAGGAGTGGCCAGTTAGGAGATATCCAGTCCGGGAGATTCCAGATATTGAGACCCTCCATGTGGTGTTTGATTTGGCTGGGGGCAATCTTGGGGTGCTGCTGGTGTACTGGACCCCTTCCTGCCTGGCAGTTTCCCTTGCTGCTCTAGCAGAGCTGGCCTTGGAGGTGGCACTGCCCTCCTCCAGGACTTGGGTCCTGGGGGACTTCAGCGCCCATGCCAATGCTGGCCTTGTAGGAGCAGAGCATGAGTTCATGGCCGCCATGACAAGTATGGACTTGTCTCAAGTTGTCAACTGCCCGACCCATGTGGGGGGGACACATCCTGGTCTTCTGTTCTGGCCTTGAGGCGGGGGATCCGTTAGTGAGGGATCCGCCTACAATGTACAAGCCCCTCCCTCGAGCTCTGCCAGCCATAAGGTTCCGCGTGGCGCTGAGACGGATGCCAGGGATGGGCAGGCCTTCTCCCTCCCTTAAGCCCCGCCCCTCCCTTAAGCCCTGCCCACTTTGGGTTTTTACATGAGGGGCCCATAACTAAGACTTGAGTCCTTCTCAACCTTGCTACGCCCCTGGGAGAGGCCATTGACAGAGTGGCTCCGAGACGTCCTCTGCCTCCTTTTTGTCACCGCAGGGCCCCTTGGTTTACCGAGGGGCTGCGGTGTATGAAGCAGGTAGGCAGGCGACTAGAGCGATGCTGGCGTTGGACTCGCTCTGAATCTGACCGACTTCTCCATAGGGGCCATTTGCGGTCCTATGTTGAGGCTGTGAGGACAGCAAAGAAAGAATTCTTTGCTGCCCTCATAGCGTCTGCAAAGTCGCATCCAGCGGAGCTGTTCCGGGTGATGCGGGGGCTGGTCAGTCCAGCCTCCCCCTGCGTGGACGGGGACTTGTCCCAGGCCTGCTGTGAGGAGTTTGCCATCTACTTTGCAGACAAGATCGCTCGAATCCAGAGTAATTTTGACACCGGATTAGGGGCAGTAGGGGAGGAGCGTGAGGTTATGGAGGCACTGTCTGGTCCATCTTTCTGGGATGAGTTTCAGGAAGTGACACCAGTGAGCCAATGCTGTGAATACTGGGAAATGACTAACCTCCATTTACCCCCATTGACTAGACAATGCCTTGAGTCCTTCCGAATGGCCATAGGAATATATTGGAACATGGTAGGTTCTGGCCAAACACTGTTGGGGGCACACTCCAAACCCATATGGAGTCAATGGGAAACACGCCCAGACCCCCCCACAATTAACACTAAGGCATAAGAAGACCCCAGACCCCCCCACTCCCTCCCAATTCATTGAATCCCTCAGAATGGCCATAGGAATGCATTGATTCTTCCAAATGGCCATAGGGACCCCTTAAAATTGTTGGATCCAGCTCGACAGTTATGGGACTATATGGGGAGATCTCTTAATGTTCTCAGGGGTGCAGTGGGAACCCCCACACATATTCCATAATAACATTGGGGAATGAGTAGCCTCCATATTGACTAGATAATGTCTCAAGTCCTTCCAAATGACCATAGGAATGGGACATAGTGGCCTCTGGCCAAACAATGTTTGGGGCACACTGTGGAACCCCCATACACTCATATGGAGCCAATGGGAAACACTCCCTGACCCCTTGCAAATAATATTGAGGCATAAGGAGTGCTCAGCGCCCCGCTCCCTCCCAATTCATTAAATCCCTCTGAATTATCTAGTCAATGTGGCTAAATGGAGGTGTCATTCCCCAATACCATAGAGTATGGGAGGGGTTCCCACTGCCCCCCTGAGAACATTTTGAGGTGTTCTCGTATTTTCCCAGAACTGTCAAGTGCATCTCAACATATTTTAACAGATCCCTATGGCCATTTGGAAGAATCAGTGCATTCCTATGGTCATTTTGAGGGATTCGATTAATTGGGAGGGAGCAGGAGTGTTTGCCGTTGGATCCACATGGGTGTTTGGGGTGGGGTTCCACAGTGTACCCCAAACTGCTTATTTAGAAGTCACCATGTCCCAATATATTNCCCACCCTCCTCTCTGAAGGCCTGGGCGAACAGCCAGGTCTTGCAGGCTCGGCAAAAAGTCAGCAGACCTGGGGCCAGGTGGACTTCCTCCGGGAGGGAGTTCCAAAGTCACGGCCTGGCCACTGAGAACGCCCTCTCCATTGTGCCCCCCCCCCGTTTTACCCAGGGGACCTCCAAAAAGGCGCCCCCGGAAGACCAAAGGGGTCGCTCTGAGACGCGGAGAGCGAGGCGGTCCCTGAGATATGAGGGACCAAGACCGTGTAGGGCTTTATAGGCCAAAACCAACACCTTGAATCTGGCCCAGTACGCGATAGGCAGCCAGTGCAGGACGCGGAGCACGGGAATAATATGTTCCCGCCAACCCGTCCCCGGCATCCACATCCAAAGATGGCTTCTTCAGCAGGGGGCACACCACGGCCTCCTTGAGACCGGGTGACAATCTCCCCTGCTGGAGGGACGCTTTGATTACCCTTGCCAGCACCGCCCCCAAGGTCTCCCTGGAGGCTTTCACCAACCAGGACGGGCATGGATCTAGTTCACAACTAGTGGCTCTAACAGACCCCAGAACATCCACGGACTGCAGACCTCGCATGCATTATGGAAACCTGGCTGGACGAGGAGGCGGGGCCAATTTTGGCTGACCTTGTTCCAGCCGGGTATGCTGTGCAACACCAGCCCCGCTGGGGGGCCAGGGGGGGTGTAACTCATTTTTAGAGAGGAGTGGCCAGTTAGGAGATATCCAGTCCGGGAGATTCCAGATATTGAGACCCTCCATGTGGTGTTTGATTTGGCTGGGGGCAATCTTGGGGTGCTGCTGGTGTACTGGACCCCTTCCTGCCTGGCAGTTTCCCTTGCTGCTCTAGCAGAGCTGGCCTTGGAGGTGGCACTGCCCTCCTCCAGGACTTGGGTCCTGGGGGACTTCAGCGCCCATGCCAATGCTGGCCTTGTAGGAGCAGAGCATGAGTTCATGGCCGCCATGACAAGTATGGACTTGTCTCAAGTTGTCAACTGCCCGACCCATGTGGGGGGGACACATCCTGGTCTTCTGTTCTGGCCTTGAGGCGGGGGATCCGTTAGTGAGGGATCCGCCTACAATGTACAAGCCCCTCCCTCGAGCTCTGCCAGCCATAAGGTTCCGCGTGGCGCTGAGACGGATGCCAGGGATGGGCAGGCCTTCTCCCTCCCTTAAGCCCCGCCCCTCCCTTAAGCCCTGCCCACTTTGGGTTTTTACATGAGGGGCCCATAACTAAGACTTGAGTCCTTCTCAACCTTGCTACGCCCCTGGGAGAGGCCATTGACAGAGTGGCTCCGAGACGTCCTCTGCCTCCTTTTTGTCACCGCAGGGCCCCTTGGTTTACCGAGGGGCTGCGGTGTATGAAGCAGGTAGGCAGGCGACTAGAGCGATGCTGGCGTTGGACTCGCTCTGAATCTGACCGACTTCTCCATAGGGGCCATTTGCGGTCCTATGTTGAGGCTGTGAGGACAGCAAAGAAAGAATTCTTTGCTGCCCTCATAGCGTCTGCAAAGTCGCATCCAGCGGAGCTGTTCCGGGTGATGCGGGGGCTGGTCAGTCCAGCCTCCCCCTGCGTGGACGGGGACTTGTCCCAGGCCTGCTGTGAGGAGTTTGCCATCTACTTTGCAGACAAGATCGCTCGAATCCAGAGTAATTTTGACACCGGATTAGGGGCAGTAGGGGAGGAGCGTGAGGTTATGGAGGCACTGTCTGGTCCATCTTTCTGGGATGAGTTTCAGGAAGTGACACCAGTGAGCCAATGCTGTGAATACTGGGAAATGACTAACCTCCATTTACCCCCATTGACTAGACAATGCCTTGAGTCCTTCCGAATGGCCATAGGAATATATTGGAACATGGTAGGTTCTGGCCAAACACTGTTGGGGGCACACTCCAAACCCATATGGAGTCAATGGGAAACACGCCCAGACCCCCCCACAATTAACACTAAGGCATAAGAAGACCCCAGACCCCCCCACTCCCTCCCAATTCATTGAATCCCTCAGAATGGCCATAGGAATGCATTGATTCTTCCAAATGGCCATAGGGACCCCTTAAAATTGTTGGATCCAGCTCGACAGTTATGGGACTATATGGGGAGATCTCTTAATGTTCTCAGGGGTGCAGTGGGAACCCCCACACATATTCCATAATAACATTGGGGAATGAGTAGCCTCCATATTGACTAGATAATGTCTCAAGTCCTTCCAAATGACCATAGGAATGGGACATAGTGGCCTCTGGCCAAACAATGTTTGGGGCACACTGTGGAACCCCCATACACTCATATGGAGCCAATGGGAAACACTCCCTGACCCCTTGCAAATAATATTGAGGCATAAGGAGTGCTCAGCGCCCCGCTCCCTCCCAATTCATTAAATCCCTCTGAATTATCTAGTCAATGTGGCTAAATGGAGGTGTCATTCCCCAATACCATAGAGTATGGGAGGGGTTCCCACTGCCCCCCTGAGAACATTTTGAGGTGTTCTCGTATTTTCCCAGAACTGTCAAGTGCATCTCAACATATTTTAACAGATCCCTATGGCCATTTGGAAGAATCAGTGCATTCCTATGGTCATTTTGAGGGATTCGATTAATTGGGAGGGAGCAGGAGTGTTTGCCGTTGGATCCACATGGGTGTTTGGGGTGGGGTTCCACAGTGTACCCCAAACTGCTTATTTAGAAGTCACCATGTCCCAATATATTCCTATGCCGCAAACAGTGTTTGGCCAGAACCCACCATATTCCAATATATTCCTATGGCCATTTGGAAGCTCTTGAGACATTGGCCCTACGTACATGTGACACTCCCATGCATGGACACCCAGTGTCCACGTAGGGGAGCATCTCGTATAAAGGTGGCGGTCCATAGGTGCACGGTCCTAAGACCCACACGTCCCCACCACCACCACACACAGAGCAACCGTTGAAAATGCAGATTGCTCCATGGGTGGGGATGGGTGAGCAGCACACATCTGCACCTGCACCCCCGCTCTGCTACCGCACCGCGCACATGGACTGCACCCCCCCCAGCAGCGGTCCGTGTAAAAAGGGCCATTATCTAGTCAATGTGGGTAAATGGAGGCTAGTTATTCCCCAATATTATTTTGGAATATTTTTATTTATTTAATATATTTATATCCCGCCCCTCCTGCAAGCAGCTCGGAGTGGGATATAATATGTGCGGGGAGTGGGGCTACTGCACACCAGAGAACATTTTGAGGTCTCCCAGTGCGTCCCCAATACTCTTTGGCAGGATCTCAACATATTTTAATCGATCCCTATGGCCATTTGGCGGGATTGAATTAGGAAGAAGTGGAGGGTTTTTTATGCATTTGCATTATTTGGGAGGTGTCAGGGAGTGTTCCTCTATGACTCCAGTTGAGTATTTGGGGAGTCACTCAGTGTGCCCCAAACAATATTTGGCTAGACCCCACCATGTCTCAATAAGGGTTCCTCAGTGGCGTGCCTTCAGAGGGCTTTTAGGTGTGGTCCTTGGTGGGGGCCTGAGTGTACTGGGGTGTGGAGTCCCGTCTGTTGGCAGTAAATTGTGGGGAGGGTTTGTATTGGGGGATACTTGTTTAAAGAGGGGACGTGTGGGAGGTGATTGGTGGGGGGGGTTTCTTCCTTTATTTTATAGTGGGTTTGGTAGGGGGAGGGGGGATAGAGGGGATTTGGATTAGGGAGGGGATGAGGGTCCAATTTGGGAGTGGGAGGGGTTCCTCCCCTTGATTAGGGTGGAACAGCCAGAGGGGCGCTAGGGCTGGGTGGGGGAGGGGACACAGCCATTGGGGTCGTGATGGGACTTAGGAGGTATGGTCCGTATGGTGAGTATGCTCGAGCTGGGTGGCAGGACAGGTGTTTAATATCTGTTCCCCGCATCACCCCTCTAGCAATGGGGTAGGTGGTTCTGAATCAGAGGGCCCCATACCATGTGTTAATGCTGGTGAATGTGAGGTTGGTAGCAAATAAAGCAACAATGGTCCAGGAATTGATCCTGGACCATGCGGCCGACCTCGTGTACATCATGGAAACCTGGCTGGACATGGAGTCGGGGTCAATTTTCTGACCTTGTTCCAGTTGGGTATTCTGTGCAGCAGGGACGGGGGGGGGGGG
>QEPC01014534.1:344189-374079 GCA_003113815.1 Sphenodon punctatus
TACTGTTTGACGTCTTTGTATAGTGAGGGCCACCAAAAGGATCTCTGAAGTAGGGCTAAGGTACGTTGTATCCCAGGATGTCCTACAAGGGGGGAGTCATGGTGGGCCCATAGGACTTGAGGTCTGAATTTGGGGGGTTATTACCTTTTCTTTATAATATAACAACCCCAATTTCTGGTGATATGTGGGTAAAGGTTTCTCCCTTGAACTTACCCTTTGTAAGTGAGCCAAAGAAGGGAGAGTAGCGGCAAACGTTCGTGGAGAGAAAATTGGTCCTTGAAGGTCCCCTTCCTTTTCAATCGGTGTATGGTATCGGGACAAGGCGTCTGCCATAGTGTTCTGGGACCCGGAGCGGTACTGTATAGAAAAAGAGAACCGTGCAAAAAACAAAGCCCACCTGACATGCCTAGGGTTGTTGATACGGGCCGACTGAAGGTATGTCAGGTTCTTATGGTCAGTGTACACGAGCACTGGATGGGGGCCCCCTTCCAAAAGATGTCGCCACGCCTCAAAGGCAGCCTTAATAGCCAGCAATTCCTTGTCCAGGATAGGATAGTTCCTTTCTGCAGGAGTCAGTTGCCTCGAATAAAAGGCACAAGGAAGACGACGTCCGGAAGGACCATGGGTTTGTGTCAACACAGCTCCTATGGTGACGTCGGAGGCATCTGCTTCCACTATGAAAAGTAGCATGACATCTGGATGCTGCAGTAGTGGGGCTGACATGAATGCCTGCTTGAGAGAGGTAAAAGCATCCTGATGCGGGGCCCCCCACTCGAACCGTGCCCCTTTCTGTAATAGCCTAGTAAGAGGTTTTGTGAGGTCAGCATAACGAGGAATATACTGTCTATAGTAGTTAACGCTACCCAAAAACCTTTGTAGTGCCTTTACAGTGGTAGGGGCCGGCCAGTGATTAATAGCTTCCAGTTTCCCCGGGCCCCGCGAAGAAATAATAAATCCTGAGAAGGGGACCGATGATGCATGAAAAAGGCATTTCTCTAATTTACAGTACAGTGAGTCCGAAGACGTTCCAAAACAGTCCGTACATGGTGCACATGATCTTTAAAGGAGGAGGAGAAAATGAAAATATCATCAAGATACGCCACCACATATAAGTCGAGCAGATCTCTAAAAATATCATTAATGAAATGTTGGAAGGTGGCGGGAGCGTTGACCAATCCATACGGCATGACTCGATACTCAAAATGGCCGAATCGCGTACGAAACGCCGTCTTCCATTCATCCCCCTCTCTGATACGAACCAAGTTATAGGCACCCCTTAGATCCAATTTGGTAAAAAAGGTCGCCCCCTGGAGTTTACCAAGGAGTTTGGAAATAAGGGGAAGTGGGTAACGATTTTTAATAGTAATTTGGTTTAATCCCCGATAGTCTATATAGGGCCGGAGGTCCCCCTCCTTCTTAGGTACAAAAAAGAGGGGGGGCCCAGCAGGGCAAGTAGAATGGCAAATAAAGCCCTTAGCCAAATTTTCTTGAATATAATTGCGTAACGTCTCAGTCTCACTAGGAGATAAATTATATATGCGCCCATAAGGGGGTTCCCTACCTTCCATAAGATCGAAGGGACAATGATAGGGTCTATGCGGAGGGTGTTCGGAAGCTTCCTGTTGGCCAAAAACCATCGCCAGGTCATGGTACTGGGAAGGAATATGGGGATCACCTACAGGTGAGGAAATGGAAGGGGCGTGTGATGGGAGCGACAATTTGGAGAGGGGAAGGTCAGGGTTCTAGAGCTCCAATTTATGGAGGGATTGTGGGTTCGTAGCCAAGGTAGTTCTAGAACCAGGGAAAATAGAGGGGAGGAAATTAGGTCAAACTGAAGCGTTTCAATATGGGTCCCAATGACACATTGGAGTGACCTAGTATATTGTTGCTGGGGGCCTGAATTAAGGGGAGACCCATCAATAGTCTGGACTATTTCGACAGAAGTCCGGGTCTGATGAGGGATCCTGTGATGGGTAGCAAAGGCTATATCCATAAAGTTTCCTGACGCCCCTGAATCTACTAACGCCTTGACTACCAAGGAATGGGTTTCCCATTGGAGGGTAAGGGGAATATGAAGTTGGGGCAAGGGTACTGATACATCCTTAATCTTAAGGAGGGAGTTACACCTAGTTACCTGGAGGTCCCCCCCACTCCCCCGGCCTCCGGCGTTTCCCGACCCCGAGGGACGTAAGGGTTTAGAGGGACATTCCCTTGAGAAATGTCCCGCCTTGCCACAATAAAAGCAGAGGTGGAGTTGGTGACGTCTTTCCCGCTCTTCTATGCTAAGGGGCCCTCGCACCATCCCAATTTGCATAGGTTCAGGGGTGTCTGGTTTAACTACCGGAGGTGTAGAAGTAGGAGATATTTGGGGGGCCCCCCAACCCCACCCCCTACCTTGTTCTTGTCTTCGTTCCCGTCTCCATTCCGAAAGGCGTTCATCGATTTGCAGAGACAGAGTAACCATTTCCTCCAGGATTACTGGGGAAGTAGGTGCACAGGCAACCTGATCTTTAATTTCCTCATTGAGCCCTTGTCGAAACAGGGCTCGAAAGGCAGAATCACTCCAATTCAGGTCAAAAGCTAATTTTCTAAATTGCGTAATGTAATCTAATAATGGGGTTTTACCTTGCCGCAGGTGGAGGATAGCTTGCTCTACATCCCTTACTCTATGGGGATAGTCAAACAAAAATCGAAACTGTTTCAAAAAACCCTTATAGTTCCATAACAAATCATCATCTGAGGCTAGAAGGGGGGTTGCCCAGTCTAAGGCTACTCCTCCCAAAACCCCAACAATATAAGCTACTTTAGCTTGATCTGTGGTATAGGTGAGGGGTTGAGTCTGGAAGGTGAGATTGCACAGAGCCAAGAACCCCTGGCAAGCCTTCCTATCCCCATAAAACCTCTCTGGGCGGGGAGCTTTGGGTTCTCGCGGAATGGGGAGTACTGGGGGAGGACTAGCAGAGGACGCAGCAGCTCCCTTTGCCGTCTCCTCCTCTTCTTCCATAGGGAAGGTTAAGGGCTGTTCCACAGATTCCTGTAATGCATGATACCGTGTCCGGAGGTCCTTGTTCTCAGCTTTGAGATCTTGGACCTCCATAGTGAGGGACTGGACGGTATGGATAAGTTTCTGAATCTGTTCTTCAGAAGTCATAATACTCAAAGGGTCACCAAAGGGGATGCCGGTAATTCTGTCACGGGAGGAGGGGGAAGGAGAGGAAGAGAAAGGGAGGGACAAGGAAATAAGACCCAAAGGGCAGCTACCTCTCAGGACGGACTCTCTATCGAAGGCTAGAATGTCCCTCAGGGTGTTAGGTGGGCTTTCCCCCCTAGTTAGAGGGCAACCCTTTTCATCATCGGGACTCACCGAGAGGTAGCCAATTGCCCCAGAGATAGAAAGGAAACACGCAGGGAGGGGGTACAGTCTCTCGGGGGTATATACAGGGCCCAGGGCACCGTGTGATGAATCGTGTAGGAGGGGGGAAGGGGAGGGGCAGGCCCCGGGGAGGGGAGGGGAAGAAGGGCAGATAGGGTTCAAGGATGCGGGGGTGGGGGGGAGTGAGGGGCCGGATACACTCAATACAGGGAGGACTTGTTAGATAATATTTAGGAATGGATCGGAGGGGTAAGGGAAAAGGAAACAGGGAACCCACACCATACAATAGCACTGCTCTTGATACTGGGATGACAATAACACAGACAAACACTCACTTACCCAGTTGCACTCTTACAGGGAAAGGGGAACACAAGGACCAAACACTCACGGGCACGCTCACAGGAAAGTCAATAGGAAGTCAAAGATTCTCCAGAAAAGCTCTCAGGACACCAGGGGCCAGTCTCTCACGAGTGATTACCGGTGGGGAACTCAGGCCCCACCGGTTCCTCTTATAGGAAAGGTTTAATCAGGGCCAGGTGTGCTCAGGGCGGGGCCCCAACCTGCCACTGAGCTACATGCTGTTCTCCCCCATGCTGTGGGCGGAGCCAGGAGCACACCTGAAGCGTGGGGCAGCTCCGCCCACCCGCAGCGGCGTTCACAGCCCTTCTGGGGCTTCCGCTTGTCGGGCTGTTGCCAAGCAACGGTCCTCATGCTGCTGATCCACTGCCAGCAGCATTTGCCCTGACAAGCGGATCTGGTGTTGGGAGTGGTGTTGTGATCCCTGAAGACGATAGTCTTGGGGGACTTCAGCATCCACATCGACGCCAATCTTGGGGGTGCAGAGCGTGAGTTCATGGCAACCATGGGCCTGTCCCAGAGGGTCAGCAGCCCAAGACACCAGGGGGGACATACCTTAGACCTTGTGTTTTACACTGGCCTTGAGGCGGGGGGTCCGTTGGTGGGGGAGATATCAGCTGTGCCCTTGTCATGGATGAACCATTGCCTCCTGCAGGCCCCTCTCCTAGCGCACGTTTGCCCCCAGAGGGGCATGGAACCTATTCGAATGATCCGCCCCCGTAGACAGATGGAACCGGAGCAGTTCCGGGAGGCTTTGGGGGATATACCCTCTGATCTAGACGGCTGTCCCATCGATGGCCTCGTCGAGCTGTGGAACGTCTTGTTGACTGAGGTCATTGATCGGATAACTCCGAGGCGTCCGCTTCCCAGGTGGTAGCACCGCAGGCCTCCCTGGTTTTCGGAAGGGCTGTGGATGCTGAAGTGGGAGGGAAGGCGGTTGGAGCGACAGTGGCATCGTTCACGTGCTGAAGCCGACAGGTTGCGGCATAGAGTGAGTTTACGAGCCTATGCCGTTGCTATGCGAACAGCAAAGAAAGAGTTCTTTGCTGCTCTTATAGCGTCTGCTAAATCCTGTCCAGCGGAGCTGTTCTGGGTGGTGCGGGGACTGGTCAGTCCGGCCTCCCTCCACCTTGGAGTGGAGTCATCTAAGTACCCGCTGTGACTTGTTTGTGGATTATTTTGTGGATAAAATCGCTCAGATTCATCATGGTTTTGACACGGCATTTTCTGCAGTAGGTCAATTGGAGGTTATGGAGGCCCCACCTTATCCTTGTTTGTGGGATCAGTTTCAGCTGATGATCCCTGCCGATGTGGAAAATGTTCTTGGGGCTGTCAGGGCCACCTGTTGTGAACTGGACCCCTGCCCGTCCTGGCTGGTTAAGGCCTGCCGGGAGATGATGGGGCTATTGCTGTTGGGGGTGGTCACTGTCTCCCTTAGGGAGTGCAGGGTGCTGGGCTGCTTTAAAGAGGCAGTGGTGTGACCCCTACTCAAAAAAACATCGCTTGATGTTGACTCCTTTGCCAGTTAACGGCCAGTCTCTAACCTTCCCTTTTTAGGGAAGGTTATTGAGCGAGTGGTGGCCCAGCAGTTGCAGGAGCATCTGGATCGTGTCAGTTTTTTTGATCCCTTGCAGTCAGGGTTTCACCCAGGAAATGGCACTGAGACTGCGCTTGTGACGTTGGTTGATGATCTTCGTCGAGAATTAGACCAGGGCCGTTCGGCCCTGCTGATTCTATTAGATCTGTCGACGGCGTTTGATACCGTTCATCATGAGATGTTGGTGACATGCCTGCGGGACCATGCAGGGATGTGTGGTACAGTTCTTGACTGGTTCCGCTTCTTCTTGGCTGGAAGAACTCAGCAAGTGATACTCGGTGATTATTTTTCATCACACCGAAACCTCTTGTGTGGAGTCCCGTAGGGTTCTGTTTTGTCCCCTCTCCTGTTCAACGTGTATATGCAGCCGCTTGGCGAGGTGGTCTGGAGGTTTGGCATGCGGTGTCATCAATATGCTGATGACACCCAGCTCCACCTCTTTTTCATCAGACCCAGGCCTGGCAGTCTCGGTGCTTAACGGGTGCCTTGAAGCTGTGGGGTACTGGATGAGGGCAAACCGACTGAAGTTGAATCCCGACAAGACAGAGGCGATGTTGATGGGTAAGGCAGCGGGGGTAACAGCCCCCATCATTCATGGGGTCTGCCCTCTGCTGGTTCCCCAGGTACGGAGTCGGGGGGTGCTCCTTGACTCACAACTCCGCTTGCATGCTCAGATGGAGGCTGTGGCAAGGAGTGCCTTCCGTCAATTACATCTGGTACGTCTGCTTCGGCCGTATGTTTCGAACTCTGACCTGGCCACCGTCATCCACACCTTCATCACCTCTAGGCTTGACTGCTGTAACACGCTCTATGTGGGGCTACCTTTGGTGACGGTACGGAGACTGCAGCTGGTGCAGAACGTGGCAGCCCGTCTCCTGGTGGGATTGGGCCGCCGGGAACATATTACACCGGTTTTCCGATCTCTTCACTGGCTGCCTGTAGTCTTCCGGGCCCAATTCAAGGTGTTGGTGTTCACCTATAAAACCCTAAATGGCCTCAGCCCAACCTATTTGCAGGACCGCCTCACCCCCAGGGTTCTGGATCGGCCCCTGCGGTCATCGGGGGTGCTCTCCTGGAGGGCCCCGAGTCTGCCGGGGGGCCACGATGGAGAGGGCCTTCTCGGTGGCTGCCCTACGGCTGTGGAACTCCCTGCCAGTGGAGGCCTGTTTGGCCCCAGATCTCCCCTTGGTTTGACGTTGTAAGACATTGCTGTTTCGCCTGGTTTTCGGGGGGGAAGATGGTTAGGGTGGGGGGGAATGGGTTAGGGTGGGGGTGGTTGGGGATCTTTTATTCCTCCTTTGTTTATTTTAAGAGTTGTTTTTAATGTTAATGTTTTATATTGTGCGCTGCCCAGAGCTGCCTGTGGCAGGATGGGCAGGTTAAAAATGTTTTAAATAAAAATAAATAAATAAAATATATATATAAAATATATATCTTCTGGCTGGTGGTACTGCTCCTTTGGAGAATTACTCCTAAGCTCAGCCCCACTCTGTAGATGGCTCTGGTGGCTAGAGGAGCTCTTGCCCCATGACCCACCTTCTGTCCCTGGGCAACTCCCCTCTTCCCTATCTCCAGAATGAGCTGGCTTGCTTCCCTAGCTCTGACTGTGGGTTACTACTTATACCCAGCAGGGCCCTATGATGTCTTTCCCCACTAGTATAGGGACAGGGGCATCCGCCCACACCCCAATATCTAGACACATTCCCCAGCCCCTCCATTCTATGGGAAGGCGTACCATAGGCACATCAAATGGTGGGTACCCCACTGATTTGATGCAGTAGGTTTTCCCTGTGACTATATCTGAGGGGGAGACTAGGCTGGCACTGATCAGAGACACCTTTGCTGCAGTGTCTAGTTGCCCAACAATAGTGCCCAACTCTTACAGTCACTTCCTCCTTGAGGTAATCCGTCACCTCCTCCATCTTCACAATCCTATTGATGCGATACACCAGGATGCTCTGTGAACAGTCTTCTGTGAGCTCTGCAGCTTTGGGCAACTGGCCTTAATGTGGCCCAGCTCCTCTTATCTGAATTAGGGGATTTTGCTGAATTAGGGGACAATTTACGTTCAGCTGGTGGGGTCCTAGGGCATTTTTAGACAAGACAAAAACGCAGCTGATCCTTTAATCAGCCGCCTTACTTTGTTCTCGTCTAAATGCTTCACGCGGTTTGCAGCCGTGTCCTTCCAGTTTGTCTAAATGCTTCACGCAGTTTGCAGCCGCATCTTTCCCGCATCAGACCGGCCCTGCAATCCTTCCTCCTCAAATCCGCATCAGCAAGCTGCCATCACGGTAGTGAGATGGCAGGTAGCGAGATGGCTTTTGCACTGCTTGTTTAAAAGCACCCCTAGACTCCCATTTGGGGCTTACTTCCCCCTCCCACCTTTTTGGATCCCTTGCTGATCCTTCCCAAAACGAGCAGTTTTTTTGTCTAGACTGTCTGTTTAGCAGCAGCCAATCAGCAAAGTCTGCAGCTTCGCTGACTGTTTTGGGGGTTTTACCCCAGACCAGATGCTTAATCTACTGGGGACAGCAGAAATAGAACTGATCCAGCCCCATGAGGTCCAGCACCTGCTCCCTCTACATAGCTTTAGCCCCATCCACCCACTTATTTAAGATCTCTACCAGCTGGGCCCCAAAATCAGCTATAGATTGCCCTGTCTGAGGCAGCAGTATACGAAAACACTTCCTGAAATTATCTGGGTCCAGTCTATAGCGTTTGAGTACTGCCTCTTTAAAAGCAGAATAGTCATTAACAGATTCAGTGGGCAGACCATCAAGGATTACAGACATAGTCCCTGTTACCAATGCTGCCATGTAATACATATATTCATCCTCCCCCACGTTCCGTCTGTGAGCCTGCTTCTCAAAGACACTCAGGAACGCTTCTGGGTTGACCCCTCCCTGAAAGGGGTGAAGTCTTTGGGTGCCAACTTGTGGGGGGAGGCTAGCTTCTTCTGGAGCATGTCAGCCTCATGCTTGTACTGAGCTTCCTGTGCCTCTCATTGCTCCCGCTTGTGCTAGCGTTGAGCCTCCTGGGCTGCGAGCAGCTACACCTGGGTTGCCAACTTGTGCTGGTGTTCAGCATCCTGGGCTGCGAGCTCGCTCTCTTTAAGGCAATTCTGCTCATGGATCAGCTCCAGCTCCTCCTGGGTCCATCCGGGAGTCCCTAGAGAAAGGGTAGCTCTGGCTTCTGCCACGGCATCTGACTCAGCAGAGGCTGCAGGACTGCTTTCCCTGGCCTGATCTAGTGCTGCCAGGATCTGAGTCAAGACTTCATCCTACAGACCCATGGATGTGACACATCCAGGCACATTCCTCCTACAGCTCTTTATTGCTCAGTTGGTCATAATGGTCTGCCATTTTATCTAAGCCCTATTCAGTTGAACCAAAGCCAAATTCAAGGACTCAGCTGCTCAAGGCTTATTTCTAAGACACCTCTTTTCCCTGTGTGTGCTTTTAAAAACTCCAATCAAAAAGAAAAACTGCTGGTGGATGTTATGCCACCATGTGTGTGCTATCTAGCTGCTTGGGTTGTCCCACCACTGCCACCACGTGTGACAAAACACAGCAGGGGGTGCTATACAGCTGAGCCACCCACCTCACTGTGTTTGTGTTTGTCCAAATACTCTAGCCTGGGGTCCCCACAGCTGGTAAACCCCAGAAAAACCTCATTTTTGCTGCCATCACCTGGGTTCCAACAATCAGAGGGAATTCACACAACTCGGGATATACAAACCCCATAAAGTTATAAACCCACAGCTTCCCAAGGGTCTCCTGTTCTCTGGTTCCCCTTATCTGGCGTTCTCCCCCTTCCAGGGGGCAGGACCCTTGGAGCAACTCAGAGGTGCTTATCATTGGGAGAGGCTGTTGTGGTTAAAAGAGCCAGAGGGGAATTCTTTTCTCCCTCTTCTATGCCTCCAGGCAAAAGGAGGTAGTTTTGCAAAGAATAACACACACGCCCAGTGGAGTTAAGAAACATAAACAGCTTAGACTTTATTTACAGGGTCAAAAAGGCACTAAAGGGTAAGGAGACAGAATAAGCCTTTGAGCAAGTCCCAGAGTCCAATTCAGTGGGCACGTGGCCCTAGGCTTTTTGTATTCGCGTCTGTCTAAACTGTCTTTGTTCTGGTTACTTGAAACTTACAGTTCTCCATGTGCTTTTGGTAAATCATATGGTGTACAACAGTCTTTCGTTCTGATCTGGCATGAGCCCAGGCTTCATGCAAGCTTTAGAGCAGGCAAGAAGAGAAGACAAGAAGGGGCCGTCTGTCAATTTTAAAGTCCTATCCCCCTCTGCTGGGATTGGTCTATGGGAGGTCACCTGGCCTATGACCCAGTCCAAGGCAGTGAGGTCTCTGCCCAGCCATGTGGTGAAAACCCAGTCCCTCAGTTCAGGAATGTGGTTAGGAATGTGGCTAGATTGCCATGTGCTCACAAGAGAAAGGAAGGCAAATCCAACCCTATCCAGGAATGCAGTGCTGTCCTGCCAGGGTCCCTCTAGAGGCAAAGGCAGGGGCAAGGCTTTTTACCACAGAGCTGATGTGGCACATCACTGCATAGGTACCAAGTTATTTTTAGTCAGGTTTTGCTGATGTCACAAGTAGTAGTGGGTGGTGGAAAGCCCGACCTTATCCCTGGACTGATACTGGGGAGTTTCCTGTTGGTGGCAGTCAGTTGCAGTTTTGTAGGCATCTTGGGCTGTGCTTAGATGGCGTTGTAAGTATTTGGGAATGGTTTGAAAGTGGTTCTTAATAGTTATGTAGTTGACACCTCGATAGTTAATATACAGTTGAAAGGATCCTTCTTTCTTTGACACAAAGAACAGCGGAGCACTGGCAGGAGACCCAGATGGATGGATAAATCCTTTGCACAGATTCTCCTCCAAGTACTCCCAGAAAACCTTTAATTAAGAGCTCTATTCATCCAAATAGAGGGGTAGTGCCTAGAATCAAGTCGTTGTGGATTGAAGTTCTCCTGGTCTCTAGCACCAGATGCCTATGCTAGAGATCTACTCAAGGCAGACCTTCCCAGCCTGACAACCAGAGCCTGCAATCCAAGGCTCTTTGAAGGCCTGGCCTGAATGTACCTTTGCTCCCTTGTTTAATATCACGATGTCATGACTCTCCTCAGGGATGGGTTGCATCTAAAAGGTGAGGGGTGACTATGCGCCATGATGTTCCTCTAATGCTGCCTTTCCCTAACAGCCCCTCTTATGGAGTGCTGTCATGCTGGGCAAGGCCATTCTTGGCTGGACAGTGCAACCCATCCAAACCTGAGCAGGACAGGGAAGTGGTTGGGCAGTATTCTCTCAACCTGGACCCAACATATTTGGTCTGATCAATTTGGGTTCCAGTCATGACATAGCCTCGGCAGCAAGGTCATGTCACTTCCAGCAAAATGGCCACTGCTGTCAGCAATGCTAAGTGTAATGCAGACAGTCAATTTCAAGCAACTTTCCCCATTTCTGTACAGTAACAATTGGACTCCTCCTCACCTTCTCCCCCATTTCCATGCACAGGATTAGACCCAAGGTGGCCCTGCACTCGGGGTCCCCAGTTCCTGGCCTGACAGTGGCTGGGAGCTGGGGACCCCGTGTGGGGCCCCCCTGACCAACTGACCAGTCGGTCCACATCTCCCCTGACAGGCAGCGGAGGGGGGGGGGGGAGAGGGAGAGGCAGAGGCCCCGCCTCTCCCACACTCCCTGCAACCTCCCTCCGCTGCCAGAGCCCGGCCTCTAGCGGAAGTGAGGGAGAGGCAGAGGCCCCGCCTCTCCCACACTCCCTGCAACCTCCGGTGGCGGTAGGCAGCATGGCGGCAGATTTAATCTGCCACTGCTGCGCCCGCTGCCACCAGAGCCCGCTGCAGGAAGCTGCCCTGGCAAGCGGGCCCAGGGTGGGGCCCAGGACAGCAAGGGGCAACGCCACAGCGATGGATGGGGAAGGTAAGTGCCCCCAAAATGGCTGGGCTAGGGGATGGGCGGAGGGGAGTTCCCCTCTGCCTATCCCTGAACCCAGGCCTGGGTAGCGCCCCCTGACCGAGCCGGGGAGCTCCCCTGAGCTGGGGAGCGCCCCTAGGCCTGCCAGAGGGAGACTGGGGCCCCGCATTTCTCCCTCGCCCTGGGCCCCACGGATCCTAAGGCTGGCCCTGATTAGACCTTGGCACCGAGCAAACTGCAGAGTAGCCAGTACTTGAAGAAACTCCAAGAGCAGGTCTCTTCTGCAGACAGAATCTCTTGTGGCCACCTGCCAGCTTGGGAAATTATGCAACAGTCTTGGGAAAGATCCAGTAAGAGGAGGATGTTTCCCCATATGAGGTATATTGGGCAGAATGGATGAAAAATGAGCAGCCCCTTCTATGATAATCACCTTATCTATTGCTCAATGCAAGAGGAGATTGCCTGGTAGTAAGCTACCACATTGTCATGGTGCAAGTGCAACTGTTTCAGAAAGGATGTGGGCAGATGTGTGTCAAATTGATGACTCCTGGGTTTGAAGGGGGCTTTCAGATTCTACAAAAAATAGGACTTGAAAAGCTGCAGAAAACACTCAACGGTAACCCTCAAGGGACTTCCAGCAGGTGCTTAGCAATGTCTGAACTGTTGGACCCACCTGTAATACCATGCTAACCACTTGAAGAATCAGCCTAGGTAATACCCAAGGGGATTGTTGTTACCATGTGGCACAACAGTTGGTTCAGACATCCCAGTAATGGAAACCATTCATGGGGTTACCCTGGGATGCTTTCCGCTTTTTAGGCATAACATCAGTTATCATTGGAAATATAAATCACACTACATGTCGAGTGGTAGCTGTTACCATGAATTACTTGCTTGTGTGCATGCTTTTTGTCATGTGTTTACCACTTGGTTATTCCATAGCAACCACCTCTGAAAACACCAGAGCTCTGCCTTAAATTTGCTATAGCTCTACCATGGATCAGGCACTCATGAGAATGCCCTTCCACAGATATCCTCATTCACCCCAGTTTGACCACCTGAAAGAAAGTGTGGTTTTGAAAGTAGCCCCTACCCCCATGTGACTACAGTGTGGTTAGGAATACTGCTCTCTACGTAGGGCTGACTCACAGGTTTACCCCAGCTTGCTCCCTACAGGGTTTGTGCATCAATTTCCCCCTGAAGCAGTACCAAACTCTTGAGTTCCTTAATTTAGCAGATTTATTGTAGTCTTTTCTCCTCTGTTCACTGCAGAACTCTACCCAGGACTCCCACCTGGCCATGAACTTCACTTCACAAACTCAAACAAATACATACATAGAACACTCCTGCCTCAACACCTTTGTTCTGCTCCCTCCCAACCTTCAGATCTCTCTTGAAAATCTACCTCTTCTTCCATCAGGGTTTCCCTAGCCCACAGACTGCTCCTTGATGCTCCCTCTAACGTCCTGTCATTCAGGGTCCCCTTCACCTCTGTAACCAAGCTAATCATGTGCACCTGCAACTTCATGAGTGTATCCCTGTCCCTCCTTATGCGTCCCTCTCCCTTGTCTATGTGGAGAGCTTGTCTATAAGCCCTTTGGTGCAGGGACCTGTCTCCAATTTAAAAATTGTTTAGTGCCAGGTACATTGCTGTCACTATATAAATACTTAATAAGTACTCTTAGCATAAACCTGGAAGGATCCTGACCTCATGCAACATATCCCCCCAGCCTGGAAGTAACTGCTTCCCAGCCCAGACTTAAGTGTTCGTTGCTTCTTGTCATAACCTGCCCCCATCCAATCATGTGCCCCAAATAGCCCCAGCAGCACCAACTGGGGTGCTCAAGCCTTAACTGGGTCTCAGGCTGCTTTTAGACGAGACAAATTTGCACATGATTGGTGAAAAATGCGCGTGTTTTAATGCTCGTTTAAACACCTAAACCGTTTTAAATGCGCATTTTCCATGATCGTGTAAAAGCCAAAACCGTTTTGAATGTGGTTTTTAAATAATGCGCATTTTTTAAAAACAGTTTTGAACCCTTTTGATGATCGGGGGATGCCAAAACTGGTTTAAATAATGCACATTTTTTTAAAAACCACATTCGAAATGGTTTGGGCTTTTACACGATCATGGCAAATGCGCATTTTAAATGGTTTAGGTGTTTAAACGAGCATTCAAACGTGCATTTTTCACCAATCATGCGCAAATTTGTCTCGTCTAAAAGCGGCCTCAGAGAACCAAGCCATCAGGGTGAGGGGACTCCTGGAGCAGGTGCAACTCTTAAGTGCAGCTGGACGCTTAGTCCTGCTACTGTCGTAGAGTTTTAGACCAGCGCCTTCCCACCCATTCCCCATCCATCACCCATTCACCATGCATGTTTCAGGGCTGCATAGGGCACCAATGAGGCCCTGCAACATGCAAGATGGGTGGGTGATGGGTGGAGACGCACTTGTCTAAAAAACACCCCCAATTTCCTCATCTTCAAAATGAGGCCAATCCCCCAAATGTAGTGGGGGATAAAGGATAGCAAGTAAGTTCCTCAAGGAGCACTGAAATCTTTACTTGGAAGACACTATAGATGCATTATGTATTATTATTAACAAACATTTATATAGTGCCAGCAGTGTACCTGGCACTTTACAAAGTAATACAATAGACACGGTCCCTGCCCCTAGGGCATACAATCTGAGAGACAGGAGCTGGGGGAGAGACTTAGGAAGGGGAACAGAGGGAGAGACAAGGGGTCTAACATTCATGATGATGCGAGGTCTCAAGTGCACGTACTTGGCTTAGTTACGATGAGAATGACAGCAGGCAGGTCCATGTGGCAAGGATAAGGGTAAACCGATCGTAGGTATAGGAATAGTGGCTCAGCAGGATAAAGAGTCAGACAGAGCAGAGCGAAAGAGGTGAGTTTTAAGGAGAGATTTGAAGGTATGAAGGGAGGGGGCAAGGCGGATGTGGACAGGGAGGGAGTTCCAGGCATGGGGGGCAGCAAGTGAGAAGGGACGAAGGCGCTTAGGGGAGCAGGGAAGGCGTGGAAGGGTGAGAGAAGGGACAGAGGAGGAGCGAAGTGCACGGGCTGGAGTATGGAGGGCGATAAGTGCAGAGAGGTAGGGGGGAGCAAGGTTGTGAAGAGCTTTATAGGTGAAGACTAGGAGCTTGTGCAGGATTCGTTCAGGAAGGGGAAGCCAGTGAAGCGAAGAGAGGAGGGGCTGCACATGGTCGAAGCGACTGGCGAGGTAGATGACCCTGGCAGCAGAGTTTTGGACAGAGATGAGGGGAGAAAGGTGAGACCGGGGAAGGCCAGTGAGAAGGAGGTTACAGTAATCGAGGCGAGAGATGACCAGAGCATGAACAAGAGTTTTGGCAGACGAGACAGAGAGAAAAGGGCGAATCTTAGCAATGTTATGGAGGGAGAAGCGACAGGATTTAGCAACAGAGTCAATGTAGGGTTTAAAAGAAAGGGCTGAGTCAAAGATGAAGCCTAGGCTACGGGCTTGGGGGACAGGCAGGATGGTGACTCCATCAATAGTTATTGACAGTGAGGAAGGAGAGGAAGGATGAGGGGGGAAGATAAGGAGTTCAGTTTTAGCCATGTTGAGTTTGAGTTGACGTTGAGACATCCAGGTAGAGATGTCAGAGAGACAGTTGATGAGACGAGCTTGAACAGAGGGAGAGAGAGAGGGAGTAGAGAGATAGAGTTGAGTGTCATCAGCATAGAGGTGGTATTGGAAGCCATGGGAGGCAATGAGTTTGCCTAAGGATGAGGTATAGATCGAGAAGAGGAGAGGGCCAAGAACAGAGCCTTGAGGAACACCAACTGAGAGGGGGAAGGAGGAGGAGGCGGAGTTGGAGAGAGACACATTAAAGGAGCGGTCAGAGAGGTAGGAGGAGAACCAGTTATGGACAGAGCCACAAAAGCCAAGGGAGTGAAGGGAATCCAGCAAGAGTGAGTGGTCAACAGTATCGAAGGCAGCAGAGAGATCAAGGAGGACAAGAATGGAATAGAGACGTTTAGATTTAGCCACCAGAAGATCGTTGGTGATCTTAGCGAGAGCAGTTTCAGTAGAATGAAGGGGGCGGAAGCCAGATTGGAGGGGGTCAAGGGAGGAGTTGGAGGATAGGAAGTCAAGGCAGCGGGAGTAGACAACACGTTCAAGCAGCTTGGAAGCAAAAGGAAGGAGTGAGACAGGACGATAGCTAGAAGGGTCAGAGGGGTCAAGAGTGGACTTTTTGAGAATAGGAGAGACTGTGGCATGTTTGAAGGCAGAAGGGAAAGAGCCAGTAGAGAGGGAGAGGTTGATGATGTGCAGGAAGGAAGGGGCGACAGTGGGAGTAATGGAGGTGAGGAGGCGGGAAGGAATGGGATCAAGGGGGCAAGTGGAAGGGTTGGAGGAGGAGAGCAGAGAGGAGATTTCCTTAAGGGAGGCAGGGGAGAAGGAGGACATGAGAGAAGGAGGGGGAGGAGGGAGAGGGGTGGGAGTGGGAAGAGAGGAGTGGGAAGCGATGTCGAGGCGGATCTTGTCTATCTTGGAGGTGAAGAAGGAGGCAAGATCCTGAGCAGAAAGGGAAGAAGGAGGGGGAGGACAGGGAGGCTTGAGGAGGGAGTCAAAGGTAGAGAACAGGCGGCGAGGGTCCCGAGAACAGGACTCAATGCGGGAGGCATAGTAGTGTTGTCTAGCAAGGGAGATAGCAGAAGTAAGGGTGGAGAGACAGAATTTGAAGTGAAGGAAGTCAGCGTGAGAATGGGATTTGCGCCAGAGTCGTTCAGCAGCACGAGTGCAAGAACGGAGGTGGCGGATACTAGGGGTGAGCCAAGGACGGGGGTTGTGGGAGAAGGCAGGGCGGGAAGAGAGAGGGGCATGGGAGTCAAGTGTGGAGGAGAGAGAGGCGTTGAGAGCAGAGACAGCGGAGTCAGGGGAGGAGGAAGAGAAGACTGTAGGAAGAAGGGGAGAGAGAGAGGAGGCAAAGTCCAGGGGATCAATAGCTTGAAGGTCACGGAAGGGGCGTAGAGAAGGGGAAGAGGAGGGGGGACAGTGGGAAATGTTGAAAGAGGCAAGGAAGTGGTCTGATATAGGATGAGGATCGAAGGAGAGATCAGCGACAGAGCAGTTTCTAGAGAGGACAAGATCAAGAGAATGGCCATTAGTATGGGTGGGGGAGTTGGTCCAAAGGTGGAGGTTGAAGGAGGAGGCTAGGGAGAGGAAGCGAGAGACTGAGGGCTGAGATGGGTCATCAACATGAATGTTGAAGTCACCAAGGATGAGAGTGGGGATATCAACAGAGAGGAAGAAAGTGAGCCAGGACTCAAAGTCAGAAAGAAAGGAAGAGAGAGGACCAGGGGGACGGTAGATGACAGCAACACGTAGATGGAGGGGGGAGTAGAGGCGCATGGAGTGAGCCTCAAAGGTATGGAAGGAGAGAGAGGGGGGAGGAGAAATTGGTTGGAACTGACAGGATTTAGCAAGAAGGAGGCCCACCCCACCACCCCGTCCTTCGGGGGGGAAAGGAGAATCTGTTTCCACGCTGTAGGGCATTCTGGCTGTGAGTTCTTTAACATCGACCTGTCTCTAATTAATGATTGTTCAGTGTTGGGTACATTGCTGGTGCTATATAAATAATACTTTCCAGAGGCAGATGGTATGTCTTTCTGGTATGTATGTTGCCACGACAATGAAGGTTCAGATGGAGATTACCCACAGCATAGCAGAGGTGAATGAGCTGAGGGGATAGCACAGGCTTGATGCCACACAGGCTAGGGGGCATTGTACGTGGCAGTTCCTTTGGCTGGCAGTTCCTTTCCTCTGCTTGCTCACTGGAGTTTTTGCTGGTCCCCTGCCAAACATCCACACTAGGGATGTTTACTGAGCTCTCAACATTGCCCATGTTACTTTTGCTCAGCAGGATAATCCCTGGGAATTAGTTACTGTGCATAAAGGCTGATTCCCAAGGCTGCTTCAGAGGGGAAGTGGGATGCTTGGGCACCATTCTTGAATCCTCTACTTCCCTGGAAGTGGGAAGGCTGCAGGTATCATAAACCGAGCTTGAGTGCGAGATAGCAGGATATCTCAGGCTCAGCCCATACCTCCGTGGGTCCACCTTAGTCCATTCATGGACCTTTCATTGTCCCCTCCTGCTCTCTGCATGCAGTACACAATCCCTTTGGTTTGGGGGGGCTGTCTCATGCTTTGTCTAATTTGGTAATGCCTCCTAGTTTTTTTTTTCTCAGCCAAATATTATTTTAAAAATATGAAACTTACATAGAAAATGGCTACATCTTAGCTGAACACAGTTATCTTTCAATAAAGTCCCCATAACTATCAATAGCCTTTTCCCACCGCTGAACAGGGGTGTGTATTCCAGCATGGTAAAAGTTCTTATCTCTTTTGTATAGCCGTGGTTACAAACTCGGCCACTTTGCAGTCATCCGGAAACTGCTGCCTATGTAGTTCAGCCTTCAACATGCCAAAAAGAGATTGTAATCAGATGGTAAACTAGAGAAGCTATCTCATTGTGTGTTTTTAGATAAGCGCTTTCCCACCCATCATCGTGTTGCAGGGCTGCATTGGCTTCCTGTGCAATCTTGCAACATTCATGATGAGTGGGTAGTTGGTAGGGAGTCACGTGTCTAAAAACACCCATAGTTTATCTAGTGTAGCCTGTGTTTGTCACATCCTCTGTATAGCCTAGACCTGGAACCCTCCATTACACCTTTCTGGTAATACCAACACCTCATACAAGGATCAGACTAGGTGGTGGACTTTATGATGCAGCCAGAGGTGAGGATCGTCTTTATTTCTCTCTCTTGTCTTGTCGTCCTTCTTTCAGTCCTAGCTGCTCTTGCGCTGTATTTCTCTCTCTCTCATCGCTCTTGGGGCTCATTCACACAAAACTTCCCCCCTGGCAAACTCACCATATGTTCCTTAATCTATGCTTGTCCTATCTTATAGCAATGCATTCATATACCTGCTGATTCCCATGCATTTCATTGGCCCCTCCCTACCCCTACTTCCCTGTAGTATTTCCCACAATGGAAAGGTCATGGAAGAATGCCCTTGTGATGTTCCTACATGCAATGTTCCAGAAGTAGTGTGGAGTGGAGGAGAAAGTCCCTACTCTCCAGCCACATCTCTATGGTTGTTTGGAGACAGGAAGTGACAAACAGGAAATGATGTATGAGAGTTTGAAGCTTACTCCAAAACAATCCATTCACACAAGAAAATTGCTGCTTGATAGAGTCAGATCCTTGCAATTTGCATGAGGTGGCAGAGAAAAAGGGATCATCAAGGAGCACAGGAAGTGATAAGTTTTTTCACAACACAGAATGTGGACTTTTGCCACTACCCATTCTAAAAGAATAGGCCTGTATCTTTTCCCATGGAGAAAAGGTCTATTGTTATGTAGTACTGCCAAGATCATTGTTGGGACTTGAATCTGTAACCTTTAGTCCCAAAGTGCCTCAGTCTTGGAGAAAGAAGGTATCACTTGGTTTGACCTCTGATCTTGATTTGACATAGATCTACAGACAATAGAATTTCACCCACTAGTTCCTGGGCCAGGCTAGTAACTGTATGTGTCATCTCTCTTTCTCTTTATCCCAGGCACTGCGGTGTGAGTGTTGTCCACACTTGTACTTCATCCAGAGACACCGATTAGTCTGAATCTCCAGCTGAGCAAATTTGTCCGTGGTGCTGTCCTGAGAGGAGGAGGAAAGAATGGGCGACATCGCCATGAAAGCTCTCCTGGTCATCCTTACAATCGAAGCTTGTGTGTCCTCCCTGATCCCAGGTAGGCAACTCCTCAAGAACACAAGCTAAGAGCTCTGCAGAGTTAGCCTGGAAAACAGCCCGCTATTCCTTTTGCAGATCAAAACAAATTGGTGTCCATGGCTTCCAAGCACTGAACCCAGCAAACCTCCTGATTTTATTTATTAGGGCTGTACCCAGTGATGCTAAGTTTGGGGCTTACACCCATGACTAATGGGACTACTCCAGAGGAAGTGGAGGAGTTAGGAAGGAATTAGGAAGAGATACATTGAAGGAGCGGTCAGTAAGGTAGGAGGAGAACCAGTCGAGGACAAAGTCCCAGAATCCAAGGGAGTGAAGCGATTCAAGCAGGAGCGAGTGGTCAATGGCGTCGAAGGCAGCAGAGAGATCAAGGAGGACAAGAATAGAGTAAAGGTGGTTGGATTTAGCCACAAGAAGATCGTTGGTGATCTTAGCAAGAGCAGTTTCAGTGGAGTGAAGGGGGCGGAAGCCAGATTGGAGGGGGTCAAGGGAGGAGTTGGCGGAGAGGAGGTCGAGGCAACGGGAGTAGACAATGCGTTCAAGGAGTTTGGAAGCAAAGGAGAGGAGCGAGACAGGACGGTAATTAGAGGGTTCAGAGGGATCCAGAGTGGACTTTTTGAGGATGGGGGAGACAGTGGCATTGTTTAAAGGCAGAGGGAAAGGAGCCGGTAGAGAGGGAGAGGTTGATGATGTGCAGGAGGGGAGGGGCGATGGTGGAAGCAATTGAGGTTAGGAGGCAGGAAGGGATCGGGTCCAGGGGGCAAGTGGAGGGGTTGGAGGAGGAGAGCAGGGAGGAGATTTCCTCAAGGGAGGCGGGAGGGAAGGAGGACAGGAGAGAGGTGGGGGGAGGAAGGAGAGTGGGGGGAGTGGTAGGGGGAGAGGACTTGGAAGCGATTTCCAGGCGGATCTTGTCAATTTCAGAGGTGAAAAAGAGCAATATCCTGAGTGGAGAGAGAAGAGGGAGGAGGAGGACAGGGGGGGTTGAGAAAGGAGTCAGAGGTGGAAAAGAGGTGATGAGGGTCCCGGGAGCAGAACTCAGTGTGGGAGGTATAGTACTGCTGTCTAGCGAGGGAGATAGCACAGTTGAGCTATGAGAGGCAGAATTTGAAGTGGAGGAAGTCAGCGCAGTAGTGGGATTTGTGCCAGAGGCGTTCAGCAGCCCTGGTGCAGGAATGGAGATGGCGAATGGTGGGGGTGAACCAAGGGCGAGGGTTATGGGAGCAAGCTGGGTGGGAGGAGAGGGGGGCAAGGGAGTTGAGCAAGGGTAGAGGCAAGAGAGGAGTTGAAGGTGGAGATGGCGGAATTGGGGGAGGAGGAGAAGACTGAGGGGAGAGGGAAGAGGCAAAGTCCTGGGGCACAATGGCCTGCAGATCGTGGAAGGGACGGGGAGATGGGGAAGAGAAGGGGGAGCAGTGGGAGAGGTTAAAGGAGGTAAGGAAATGGTCAGATATGGGATGGGGCTGAGTAGGGTGGCCAATATGCTGAGAACTAAGGGAAAGAGTTAAGGTGGCAAGAAGGGAGATGGTATAAATGAGGGAGGCGAAGTGTTCGGCAGAAAGACATGGGTGAAGCTAGCATGGAAAGAAATTTTGTTTGGCAGCTTGCAAAAAGGTATCCCAAAGGATGAGTAGAATTCTGACTGATCTCCAGAAAGGACTTGCCTGTCTCTTCTACAGCGACATAGAAAGTGGTTTGCCAGAGCAGCAATTGGCACAGATGTCAATTGACCTCATTGGGACTGGAATCCTCAATTGTCAGGGGACCTCTACCAGCAACACGGGAAAGGATTCAGGATGAGCATTCAGGGGGGTTGGGCGGAGATTGCTGCATTTCATCCAGTTCTATAAAGGGTCATTTCATTTCACCATGCTGAGCTGGGGGCAGCCGCAGTAAACAGAAAAGTGTTGTCTGCGACTAAGCCTTGACCTCCAGCATCGGGGGCTTGTAACATTATTATAAGCATTTATATATAGCGCCAGAAATGTACCTGGCGCTTTACAAAGAATAAAATAGACACGGTCCCTGCCTGAGAGCTTACAATCTAAAGACAGGGAGAGGGGAGACAGGGAAGGGGGAACAGAGGGAGAGACAAGGGATGCAACATTCACGAGGATGCGAGAACTCTTGACTTGGTTACGGTAAATAGGAGTTTGCAGATAACAGGTAGGGGATAATCCTGGGTGGGGATGGTTACGAGTTAGGAAGGGCGGAGCGGAAGAGGTGAGTTTTGAAGAGGGATTTGAAGGTGTGGAGGATGTGGGCAAGGCAGACGAGGGCAGGGAGGGAGTTCCAGACGTGGGGCAGCGAGGGAGAAGGGACGAAGGCGGTTGGGGGAGCAGGGGAGGCGTGGGAGGGTGAGGGAGGGGGATGGAAGTGTTGGAAATGCAAGGACTGTGAGATCATTGCATCCATTTGCCCAATGCAGAGTTTACAGAGGAGTGTGAGTAGCTAATCATCAATAAGCAGGCAGGAAGCATACTTAAGCTTAAGTAGCTTTATTAGGAAATACATGTAGGATAGGAAAGGCCTACATCTATGCTAAGTCCTAAGACTAGGTGTGTTCAAGAGGGAGGAAGGAAGCTCTCTGAGACACAAAGAGATGAGAAATCTCCTGGGGGAGGAGATTGACCAATCAGGTCCTGACAGGAGTAGGACAGATAGGATGGGGGAAGGGTTCCCTGATCTGTCTGTCTCCTCCTGGTGTTTCTGGCAAACAAACAGGATGAGGTGCTTAGGGGGGATGCAACCAAAGGAATGCATTTCCAACAGGAAGAACAGCGGAGTGCTCGAACAGGGGTTCAGAGGGAGATCAGAGCAGAGAATTAGGGGGAGCAAGGTTATGAAGGGCTTTGTAGGTGAAGACGAGGAGCTTGTGCAGAATATGCTCAGGAAGGGGAAGCGAGTGGAGGGAGGAGAGGCTGCACATGGTCAAAGCGATGGGCTAGGTGGATGATCCTGGCAGCAGAGTTTTGAACAGAGATGAGGGAAGCAAGGTGAGACAATAGTCAAGGCGTAAGATGACTTGGGTGTGGATGAGAGTTTTGGCAGAGAAGACAGACAGAAAAGGGTGGATCTTAGCAATGTTGTGGAGGGAGAAGCAGCAGGATTTGGCCACGGAGTCAATGTAGGGTTTGAAACTGAGGTGCGAGTCGAAAATGAAGCCCAGGCTACGGGCTTGGGGGACAGGGAGGATGGCGACCCCGTCAATGGCAATTGACAGGGAAGAGGAAGAGGAAGGATTGGGAGGGAAGATAAGGAGTTCAGTTTTAGCCATGTTCAGAGTAAGTTGGTGTTGAGACATCCAGGCAGAGATATCGGAAAGACAATTGGTGAGATCCCAGGGCTGGCCTTTCCCCCCACTTTTGAGAGGTGGAACTTACCTGTCATGTCCCACCCCATACCCACTCCCTGTGGCATTGTTAGCCATAGGCTGAGGGGGCCATGCCCTGGGTTTCTGGGACAGAGCCCCCGACTTGGTCACACCAGTCATGGGAATGGAGATACTAATGGGACCCTACGCAGGTGGAGCAGCATCAATAGTACATGTGTGGGAGAAGTGGGGCAAAGCCAAGGTTGGGGATTTGGGGTAATGGGGTGAGTCTACCTCACCCCTGAGCCCAAGCCCTGGCCCTAGGAGCAGGGGCCTAGTGACACCCCTGCTGACTGCATCTGAAGTGATCTTGGTGCCTCCATTTGCAAGAGTCTTCTGTCAATGGGGCTTGGAGGGTGGAAATTATGAAAGGAAAGAAGGGAGAGGGGGTACTGTGCTGGAAAACTTTGTAACTGAGGTGATGGAGAAGAAAGAGAATATTTGGGAGAACTGCGCATGTGCGAAAGCAGATAGACGTGCTTCCCGAAGCTCCTCTCCCTGCGCCAAGAAAAACCTCTAAAAAAACAAAGGAAACGCTGACAACTGGACTAAAAAAAGGTACAGGAGGATGGGGAAATCAAAGGGGTCCCAGGAAAATAAAACTGGGACACCAGCTATTGAAAAACTCTTTCAATTAAAAATGCCCCCCCCCCCCGAAAGAGAGGAAAGCGGAGCCAAAATGGCGGCCGCAACTTTTCTATCTGAGGAGGAGCCCCAAGCGAAAGGCAGGGGCACAGAAATAGAAAGGGAGGATAGAATATTTACTATCCTCTCAGAAATAAAAGCAGGGATGGCAGCTGCAGAAGCTGCGAGAGAGAGCCAGATGGCAGAAATTATCAAGTTGCAACAATCAGACCTACAAAATAAAAAAAAGACTGAAGCCCTGGCCAAAAGAGTAAATGCGGCTGAAACCAGAATTTCAACGCTGGAAGATAATACATTAAAAGGCCAAGACCAGCAAACTAAAATGATGGACTTAATAAAGGCTTTGGAGACCAGATTTGAGGATCAGGAGAACAGGGCGAGGAGGTCTAATCTAAGATTTGTGGGCATCCCTGAAAGCTGGGAAGGAAGAGACATAATATCTTTCATATGGAAAGTACTTGAAGCCACCTTCCCGGAGGAGCCTAACTTACACAAGCCAAGCATAGAAAGAGCTCATAGAGCTAATAGACCCAAGCCCAGTGACGAAAAACCCCCGAGAGCCATAATCATGAAATTTATAGACTATCAACAAAAGGAAAAAAAATTGAGACTGGCCAGGGGAAATAAATCTCTGGAATATCAGGGGAGAAAAATTAAATTCTTCCCAGACTATGCAGGGGAAACGATGAACAAAAGAAGGAGATGGGCCAAATATTTAACTGAATTAAATCAAAGGGATTTAAAACCACAACTGTGGTTCCCAGCAAGGATGACTATTGTTTGGAACGGAAAAAGAAAAATATTTTTAGAACCTAATGAACTAGAAGGATTCCTGCATAAACAAGGAAGAAATCAGGAAGAAAACACCTGAGATATAGTCAGTAATGAAAACCTATTAAGTAAACAAGAGTTAAAAGGTTCCAAGCGAGGAAGCCTTAAAATGTTATTAAGAAAGTTGCTGAATTTGTTGTTTCTTAAAAAATATATATATACATATATATATGTAGTAGTTATAATTATTAGCAAAAATTTATAAAGGAAACAGGTGCCAAAAGGTTCCAAACAAGGAATCCTTAAAATGTCCTTAAACAAAGGGTTGAATATGTTGTTTTATAAGGAGTCGGTTTAAATATAAGGTTTAAGTTAAAGATTAAGAAATAAGAGGTTGAAATAGAAGAAAGCGGATAGCACTGGAACTGTTAATTTTAGTTGGTGAATTAGAGGGTAAAACTACGACACTGGTAAACACATACGCACCAAACGAGGGGGTATACGAATTTATTAGAAAAATATTACCTATAATTGAACAATATACAAAGGGTACTCTAATAATACAGGGAGACCTAAATGTGAGCTGGTCAGAAAAAGACGACTCTAAAAATAAACCACCTGGGAAATGGCAACGCAACCTAGAAAGCTTGCTGAGTGTAAATGGGTTAATAGATATATGGAGACATCTTAACCAAACAGAAAGAGACTATACCTTTTATTCCACAGTACACAATACATACACGAGAATTGACTACTCCTTCATGAGTAAAACAGATATACAAAAATGCAAAACATGTACAATTAAAACAAATGTTATCTCAGACCACGACTCAGTAGTTACAGAAATACAACGGACAGATACACCAAAAAGTGCACGAAACAACACATGGCAACTGTCTAGGGGCTGGCTAAAAAATACATTTTTTCTAGAACAAACCCAAGAAGCCCTCAAGAACTATTTTGAACTCAATGAGGGTAGTGTTGATTCACAAGCCACAATGTGGGAAGCTGCAAAAGTGGTAATCAGGGGAAAACTAATTGTGCTAAAATCGAAACTATGCAAACAGAATAGGGAATATTTGAAGGAACTACAAAGAGAGTTAAAGGCTTTAGAAACAATTAACAAAATTAACCGCACAAAACAAAGAGCAAAAAAAATTATAGAAATCAAAGAACAAATCAACCTAAAAGAAATAGAAAAAAACACAGCACAATTGAAACAAATTAAAAGATTTTATTTTGCACATAGTAATAAACCAGGGAAAACACTGGCAAGATTAGTTAAAAGACAAAACAAAAAGTCCCATATAGCTGCACTCCAATAGATGACAAAACTATAATATGTAAAGACGAGGATATCCAGCAGGAATTCTTCAAGTTCTATCAAACTCTATATTCATCAAATCCGGATCCTAAAAAAATAACAGAATTTTTAAATAAGTACAAATTACCCAAATTAAACATGGACCAAATCAAATATTTAAACAACCCCATTCAGACAAAATAAATTATAAGCGTAATCAAGAACTTAGTTAACAACAAAGCAACAGGGCCAGATGGGTTCCCAGTGGAGTTTTATTAAAAAACTGCAGCACTAGTGAGCCCACAACTAACAAACACATATAACGAAATATTAAAAACCGGTAAATTACCCCAATCTTTTTACGAAGCACATATCACATTGATTCCCAAAATAGGTAAACCCAATGATAAATGTGAAAATTACAGACCCATTTCATTACTGAATGTAGACTTTAAAAAAATTTCAAAAATATTAGCGAATAGGCTATCAGCAATCATCAGAGAACTAATAGACCCAGACCAAGTAGGATTTATACCCACGAGACAAGGCCCAGACAATATTCGCAGAGTAATGAATATAATGTACCATCTCCACAAAAATCCAGAAAAAGCAGCAATAATATTGTTGGATGCGGAGAAAGCCTTTGATAGGACTGAGATAAGATGTCTAGAAAGCATAATGGCAAAAATGGGTTTTGAGGGGCCCTTTCTCGACTGGGTTAAGCAATCTACAAAGAACCAAAATCTAAACTTATAATAAACAATGGACACTCCCAATCATTTCAATTAGGCAGAGGAACAAGACAGGGATGCCCGCTGTCACCTCTATTATTTAATTTGACAATAGAAGTACTAGTAATAGCAATTAGGCAAGAAACAAAGATTAAAGGAATACATATCAATAAAACAGAACATAAACATACAATGTTTGCTGACGATACAGTATTATTTATAGGCGACCCAGTAGCATCCACCCCCCACCTATTAAAACTAATACAAGAATTTGGAGATATCTCGGGATATAAAATTAATGAAAGTAAGTCATACGCATTGATATATGGCCAAACTGAACTACAACGACAAGAGAGTAAAACAATTCTTCCATATCCTGAGGAAGAGAAGACAGTTCAATACTTAGGAGTGAAATTACCAAAACAATTAAATCAAATTTATAAAGAAAACTTTGCAAAACTCCCACAACATTTAAGTAAAGAAGCTGCAGAATGGAAAGACTTACCTTGCACGTGGTTAGGAAGAATAAACTTATTTAAAATGATATTGCTGCCCAAAATTTTATATAAAATGATGGCATTACCTATCCAACTACCAGATCAATTCTTTACAGAATGCGACAAATTAATTAAATAAATAATATGGAAAGGAAACAAACCAAGAGTTTGCAAACAAACATTAATGAGGACTAAAGAAAAAGGAGGCATAAACCTCCCGGACTTGCGGCTCTATCATAGGGCCGCAATACTAGGAGCATTAAATAACTGGTATTATCAACCAAAAGAAATAAAGTGGGCAGATATTGAACAACACGCTCTGGCCACGTGCAAGTTGAAAAATATAATACTAGATGAAGATTCCCCAAATAAAAAGAAATGGAAAGACCACCCCTTCGCCTGGGCCATATGGTCAACCTGGCAAAACATATTAAGGAAAAGTAAAATCAATCAAAATTATTTCCCATACTCACCAATAGATTTGAAATGCTTCCAATCACAGCAGCAGGCACAGACCCTAAGGAAAAAATTAAAAGAGAAAGGAATTGAGAAAATTAACCAGATAATAAAAGATGGAGAAATAATAAGTAAAGACGACATGGAGGGGAAAATAGAAACACAAATACACTCATTTGAATACATGCAGCTTAAACATGCATTAAATAATAAAAACAAAAAAGAACATTATACAAGAGACCCCACTAACATAGAAAGGATACTTTTTGAACAAACAGCCTTTAAAGGGAGGCTATCACGTATTTATAGAGCACTAAGAGAAATATGGTACCCCAAACAAATAGGATACATGCAAAAATGGAAAGAAGAATTAGAAATAGAAATTACAGAAAAAGAAGAAGCCAAAATAATTGATTATATGCATAACAATGCCCACTCATTAGAAATTAAGGAATGCCAAATCAAATTAGTAACTAGATTCTATCTAACACCAGTGCAATTTAGGCAAACAGAGGAGGGAAGGGAAAGAGGTTTGTGTTGGAGGGGATGTGGGGAAAGGGGAACACAAAGACATTGTTGGTGGGACTGTGACAGAGTACAACCACTGTGGAGGGGTGTGTGGGGAAAAATGGAAGAAATGACTAAATTGATCATTCCATACAAACCTGAGATAGCTCTGCTGGGCTTGTTTCCAGAGGTGGGAATACTACGTAAACACAGAGACTCTTGCTCGGCTTTCATACAAGCAGCAAAAAAGATCATCGCCTTACACTGAAAAGACACTAAGGAACTCTCAACAGGAGAATGGATGAACAGACTATGGTACCATCTCACGATGGAAAAGGTGGCAGCGAGCTTGATGGACAAAAAAGAGGCATACACTGCAAAATGGTTCCCATGTGTATGTGTCATGACAAACCAAAACCTACCTGAAGACCAGAGAGCATATCTATTTGACTATTATATATAACCAAGGAGAACTTACCTGAACCTAAAGGAAAAAGAGAACACATTTAAAATTTGTAACCACAGTTTAACGTTTGTAAGTTTGTGTATATTGTTATTTAAAATAAAAGTTTATAATTAAAAAGAAAAAGAAAAAAAAGAAAGAATATTTGGAGGCATTAATGAAATTTAAAAAGGAAATCAAACCTATATTAATCATTTCTAGAGCATTTTCAAAGTTCTTTACAATCCTTATTTATTTCACCCTCGCAACTGCTCTGTGAAGGAGGCTGCCATTATTCCCATTTTAAAGATGGGAAACTGAGGCAGAGAGCTTTTTTTTATTTATTTGATTATTTATTTATTTGGACAATAAAATGCATAAAACCAAATATAAAATACCCATGCTCCTCCTTCCCCCAAGTCTAACCTTATTTGTTAATTGGCCTGGCTAAAAGATAGCAACTTGTCCAAGGGTACCCAGTGAGTTAATGGCTAAGGCAGGATTTAAAGCCCAGTCTCTCACATCCAAGCCCAACACCTTACTCGAGTCGTTAGGCTACACACTGGCTCTGTAAAATTGATAAATAAAGGGGGTGGCAGGGTCAGACTGGATAGGGGCAAGCTAAAATGGCAGAGGAGACTCTGGCTAGGCTTCAGCATCCACGTTGGTGTTCAAAGAGTGGAGAATCAGAAGGAAAATAGGGGGCTGGTCCCAGTAGCCCTTGGGCTGATAATACAGACCTTTTTCATCTAAACACCTGAAAATTATTTGGATGAATGGGTATCCAGATGAGCAGGGTCCCTTCCATCCTATCCTTGCTCCCTGCAGCCACCTCAGCTCATCCAGACTCTTCACTCATCCAGGGGACAAGTGGGCCTGGGATGAATGAAGCACCCAGATAAAAGGACCTTACCTGTAATGGGAGGGTAGAGTGTACAATCAATTTTAAACTTTAAAATGTTAAAGTGTACATTAAATTTTAATTGAGATATATACACTGACCTAGAGCCATCTTGGGACTTACTGGTGGGTTGGGGACCCTCTGCTTGGTGAAATACTAGATTAGCATGAGCACACACACATACGTGTGCTGTTCCCCTTCCATCCCAGCAAACAAACTGACAAAGCTTTCTTTGTGTCTCTTGCAGAAGAGGTTCAGGATGAGGCCAGGGGCTGGGTGTGCATGTTCACAGCTCTGTCTGTATTGGTTTTGGAACCAATTTGCTGATACAAGAGCGAAGGGCTTGCTCTGCAATGTCCCCTTCGCCGCCGCAATGGCGGCAACGGGGTAATTGTCCGGCCCCCTCCATTAGAGGGAAGGAGACAGGACACCATTGAGATGCTGGCGGAGCGCGTTAGAGCGCTCCGACCGGGGAGGTTGTTGCCAGGCAACCTGGCGAGCGGGTGCGAAGGCATGCCGCGCTGAGACGTGGAACAAGCTCTGCCCCCTTTAGGAGGGGCGGAGCGGTTCTGGCCGCGTGGGCGGCAGATCGAGTGGGGAGAGAGGCAAAGCAGCCCCACCCACCTCACCTCTAGCACTGTGGTAGTTACCGGTTGTCCTTAGGGAGCTGAAGGGGAATTTTAATGACTAGCCTAATTTAGGGTCGTTTGTTTTGCCCCTTCAACAGTGCGGAGTAGGTTAAATAGGTTTGATTGGCAATTGATAATTGGCTACCAACTAATGATAAAATACTGATCTGGAAATGATACTCAGACTAATTTGACAACATACGTACAGAGACAGGTACGAATTGGAGGAACTGGAATGAAAGAATTAATCGTACTAATGGGTATAGTTGTCGCACTCAGCGGGGGTCCAGTATGGTTTAGTAGGTTAAATAGGATAGGAATTGATTAAACGAGTTATCTCCTTAAGAGATGGGGAGGTGACACCCAGTGCTAGGCGCAGGCAGCACGCACTGGGGTTATTCCCCTGGGAGGGGTACTGCAGTTCGGTCAGTAAGTACCTGCACGGTCTGCTGGCTGAGCGGGTACTCACCTCCTTACTCAAGCCCACTGTTGGGACGCTCCCCCTTTCGGCCAGAGCCAGGGTGCTGTCGAAGGGGAGCCTTGTTGGTGTTGGAACTGGCACGGGAAGGCACATCCCGGCCAG
>QEPC01014534.1:377415-393171 GCA_003113815.1 Sphenodon punctatus
AGGTTCCCTGGGTGAGGCGGGTGGCCACCGACGTTAGATCTCTTTCGGTGGCTGCCCCTGTGCTGTGGAATTTGCTCCCGGAGGAGGCTCGGTTGGCTCCCACTCGCCTGCTATTTTGGCATTTATGTTAGACCTGGCTGTTGGCGAGGGGGTGGGGGGGGAGGGGTTTTTATTTTCCCCACATATTGTATTTTTAACAGTTTTAAATTATTTTATTGTTTTATTGATTGTTGTTGTTTGCCGCCCCAGGCTGCCCTGTGGGCGTTTCGGCAGTTACATCTTGGTTACATCTTGGCAGTTACATCTTGGGATATAAGTTTTATATAAATAAATAAAAATAAAATAAATTAAAATGTCATATTTGGGCGTGTTTGTAATAAAAACAAAATTGTAGGATAACATTATGAAATGCTAATGTTCATATGAGAGCAAACATGGAGATCTTCACTATTGTTGGTGTTTTCACAGTTATCACATTTGCACAAAAGTGCAAACACTTCAGAAATGCAGTTGTACAGTTGCAACAGTTGGTTTTGCAGGTTTTGCAGGAGCAGTGAAGTAGCTCGCTACAAACCAGTGCTAGTTCTGGAAGTGTAGATACAGGCATCTTTTCTCCAGCCCCATCCTGCAGGACTTAGTAAAACTGGTTTTTTGTTCATGGACTGTCCCCAGCAATTTCCTGCTTGATAAGTGGACTGTAATGCATGCTGCTGTAAAGCAGCCTTGAAATTCGTTCAATTCAATGTCTTTTCTTGTCAAACAGTTGTACTTGAAGATGTTTTCTTCTAAAACAGTAGGACAAATAGTTCTAGTGTGCTCATAGTCGTTTATGCTTTTTTGTTTTATCAGACAATGCCTGGAATGTCTTTGTGAATTTGGGGTATGTGTTGAATATTTCCCAAGCTGACTTTTTCCCATAGCCCTCAAATGATGAAGTTGTGTCGCGTCTCGTGAATATGTGGAAAAATTGCAGGACCAGTGCCTTTTCCCTACCAAGTGAATTATGTATTAGGTGAGCAGGGATGTAGTGGAAATGTCTGTCTGCACCAAAAGCAAGCCACAATTCTTGAATCTCCAATAGTCCTGTCTGGTACAGGTATCCCTCTGCTGTGTCTCCACACACTTTGGCTTAAAGAACAGTGGACACAGATGTCGTCCTTGCTGTGTCGTTTTATGAAGCATTGTAATACAGTCCCTGTAGTAGACCATCATAGGAATTTCATTACTGATAGCAGTTTCCACCTGTATGAGGTAGAAGACGTGTGGGAATGAAAAAACCTGGGCAGACATCATGAGCAGGTTGGCGTAAGTCTGGAGACACCATTTTCCAAAATAGCTGCCATTCATCCTCCCGCAGCACTGGACTCATGAAGTATGGCACCTACAACCATAAAATGTATGTCAAATTATAGGGTTTGGTGTGTAACAAAACCAATAGTAATGTCCCCAGAGATGTATCCGTGACCCTTTTGAAGTTACACAGCGAGGTATCAAAATAAATGTGAAACAAACATTTTTCAGTCTGATTACCTTGCATCTTGACAAATGGTTGTGTGGTTTTGCAGCAAGCTGTATGAAATGACAAATATGTATTCTTAAAAACATTATCAGATACAAGATTATGTGATAGAAACTGCCTTTTGCTTTCAAGGCATCAGTAAGAAGGCAATGCAGTGATGAGCTACTGATGGGATTTCTTTCCTCGTGTCAGATGCAAAGCAAAGCTACAACACAGCAACTGAGTGGCATTCATTTGTGGAAGCCAGCTGTTTGTGAAAGCTGCAGTGAGGACATTACCCCCAATATCTCCCTCTGCATTGTATGTCAGAAAAACCTGCCTGGTGTAAAAACAACATCGTCTGAAAATGGTTGGAAAAGAATTCAGGAGGTTGCTAAAATTTGGAAGGATGTTGTCGCCAAGCGGGTTAAATTGGTAGATAGTTTGCAGTTTGTCTACCACACCATTAACCAGTGTCACAAATGTACACCATGAAAAAGACTTTGGAGAAACTAGCAGAGGCAGCATGTGCAGAAGATGACAGCTAGTCTATGGAAAGTGATGATAATAATACAAGCAGCAACATGGTAAGAACGAGGTCCAGGTCTGTGGCATGGCCATCTCTTTCTAGTGAATGCAAACCAGATCGACTGTGATGTGTGCAGTCAAATTCAGCATGATGGTGACAGAAGCAAGTTCCGCATATGTGAGAGAGTGGCAGAGCACAGAGATTCTTGACAGCAGCAATGCAGTTGAAAGATAAAGTGTATGAACAAATTGCTGACTTGGATGAAGAAGCTCACGTTTTTGGAGCCAATCTCTTCTACCACAAAGCCTGTTTGGAAACTTATCTTAAAAAATATAATCACCAGAATGATTACATCAAAACAGGACATCAGTCACGCAAAAGAAAGGCTTTTGAAGAATTAAAACCCAACCTTAAAAACGTGCTTGATTGTGGCTATGGGGTTTCCTTGTCAGATATTCGTGATGTTCTGAATAATGTCATGGCAGAAAATGTAGTGTCAAATAAAGAGATCAAACTGAGGCTTCTTGAATTCTTTATGACTACAGCTCAGTTCTGCCCTTTGGAATGGAAAAATAAATTGGTTATGGTAGTGAGACTTATACGCTCCATTGAAGTAGTGAAGAGTGCTGCCAAGACTATTCGACAGTCTCTCATGGACTTGGACTTTGGTTTGGAAGTCAAATTGTGTGATGCACAGGAATGAGAAGCTTCATGGAAGAATGCAGTCATATCAGATGTGTTACTGGCATTCCTAAGAACACTGCTTAACATACAACAAGGACTTGAGGCCCTCTGTTCACAGTGACCAGACAGTTCTGTGATGCTGACCTAGAGAGCTAATGTGATAGTGTAACAAGGACAAGGATGAGCAAGAGTCTTCACATGAGGCTGCTTTCCTTGTTTCAGATTATGTATTAGTGTTCACAAAAACAAGAAGAAACACCTTTGCATTAGTGTCACTACAAAATATTCTTCCAGTCTTCCATAAATGCAACAGCATTAATTATCCATGGTACGTATGTCGAGAAAATGTGGCAACTAGAAACTTGATTATCCAGATATTTACAAAAAGTTTCGTACAGGCCATTTTGTAAAGTAGAATCAAGGAGTGTTCAATGCAGTCGCTACTGACATGAAGTTGGAGCAAACAATACAGAGATCCCAGAAAAGCATTAAGGGTATAATTGGACAAACAAGACCGGTTCAGTATGTTTCACATGGGAACTTGTCTATCACGAAGTTTTGGCTATCAGCAATGCCTTTCAACAAGTCACAAATGCTGAAAAAGACTACCGTAAAACGGTGATACACCATGACATGGCTGGTAGTACAAGCCAAGAGTTGTATGCAACTGTAGTCAAGATTCATGAATACATGGTACAAAGAGGGAATCCTTACATGTAACCAAACTGCACAATTTCATTACTAAGCAACAAGTCCATTCAAATGCAGCTCTGAGATTCTTGCATTTAATGGGAAATGGCACTGCAGGTTACGTTGAATTCTAAAACGGCAGGCTGGTCAACAAAATCCAAAAACTCACTAACCCAGTAAAGAAAGCAAAGTTACCTACTTTCACATCATATACTCCATCAGTCAGTGAGCCTGCTAACAAAACATCAAGCAAAACTGATGTGAAGAACATTACAAGTGCTCAGCATTGTGACAGGAAGAGGCGAATCACTTGCAGACATTCTAAAGTTCGATCTATTGCCAACCAACAGTTTGTTTAACTGTGACGGCTTCACAACGAAATCTGCTAAACACGTTCAGTTATCAGAACTGCAGAAAACATAAGAGATCGTGGACTACTCGTTCACAAGCACCTCTCAACTTCCAACATGCATTTTTGTTGATTTTATGTCTGCAATTAGGAAGATAAGAGTAAGAGGCAGACATCTCATCAAGTTTGAAGTCATGTTTGAAAGTGTGTGGTGGTATTTTACTCACATTTATGATATGCAGCAGATCAACTTCATCTTTGATAGCTACATTGAAAACTCCATCAAAGAATGCGACAGAGAAGGTCTGTGTCAAATCCCCCAGAATTAGTGACCATTGATTATGACACAGCGGTTCCTATCCAGTTTCAGAGATTTTGGTCAGAACAAGGAGATGAAAGAGGCAGCTGCAAAACAGTTTTTCCTGGACAGGGAAGAAATGGTCGGCATCAAAACAATAATCAGTGGATGCATTACTGACAAGGATGGGGGTTGTTGATGCTTTAGAAATTGCTGGGACTATTCAAAAGACTCATGAAGACATACAAAACTCCCTAGAAGAGACCGATGTTCAAATAGTCCCTCATGTTCACAAAACACTGCTTTCAGGCAAGAAAAGAGTTGTCATACTCTCTAACGACACAGTTATGGTAGCGCTTATGTTTTATTATTCCTTTCTCTTACTAAAAGGATTAGTTGAATTGTGGATAAGAGTTGGCCCAACGCATGACACTGCTAGGTATATTCCTCTACACACTCTGTCTAGGAGACTAGGTCCTCTTACATGCTCTGTAGTTCTGAAGGCTCATATTCTCACTGGCTGTGATGTGACCAGTAAAACTGGAATGAAAGCTAGTGCAATGAAGGCTAACCCGGAAACATTTCTTCAATACTTTGGAGAAGATGCCAATACTTCAGACTTGGACTTGAAGAGGGCAGAGGAATACCTCATGCAAGTTTTATGCAACCAAATACACAACTCAAGACTTTTGATGAACTCTAATTCCTTTGATACACAAACAGAAAGACCACTCTCCATGACTTACCACCAACATCGCACTCACTGCAAGGTCACTTACAGTGTTGCTTGTTTGTGTTACGACAATGTACAAATTTGCTGAATGAAACCTTTCAGCTACCTAACCCATGCGTTTCTGGATAGCATGAATCTGCTGACATGCTATTGTCCTACATCTTCCTACTGAACTGATCGTAGTTTGTGGCGGTTTAAAACAATGCACAAAAAGATGTACCTGTCTTAGAATGAACGTCTGTTGCACTGCATTCTGCAAATGTGTCCATTGTGAACACCATGCATTGTAATCCATGTATTTCCATCCATTTCCATTTCCATATGCATTGTTTGTAATCCTGTTTAGCCACTAACAATGCAGTCTGTCTACATGTTGGACTCTTTGTTAATAAACAATTTCTAATTATAATTTTTTTTTTTTTAAATTAATTTAATTTTTTTTACTGATTTCACTACTTTGCCATGTAGTACTTCAAAAGGTTCACTGATGAAGCTTTGGGGACATTACCATTGACTTTGTTACACCCCAAAACATATAATTTGGCATAAATGTTATGGTTGTAGGTGCCATACTTCATGTCAGGTGCTGCAGGAGGATGACTGGTGGCCATTTTGGAAAATGGCATTGGCAGATTTACACCAGCCTGCTCATGATGTCTACCCAAGTTTTTTTTTTTCATTCCCACACATCTACCTCCTACAGGTGGAAACTGCTGTCAGTAATGAAATTCCTACGGAGGTCTACTACAGGGACTGTATTACAATGCTTCATAAAACGACACAGCAAGGACGACATCTGTGTCCACTGTTCTTTAAGCTAAAGTGTGTGGAGACTCAGCAGAGGGATACCCGTACCAGACGGGGCAGCCTGTTGGACCCAGGGAGTAGCACAGGGGTATTGGCTGTGGCACCGGGGGGGCTGTCTCCTTGTTTGTGCGCAGCTGAGCGGTGCTCAGGCGGGACCTGTGCACGGCGCTTTGAGCACATTTTGACTTCCGGGCTGACCCCTCAAAACCCCCGCCTGACCAAGGCAGTGCCGCCGACGTGCGCACGCCCTTGGGCGCCAGCGGGGCATAGGGGCAGTGTAAGGAGTTGGTTAGTATTGTCCCCTTTGGGGACGTGTCTTCTGCCAGTCTATCCCTGCAAGGGCCAAGCTCTCCGCAGGCACCCCCGTGAAGGGCTTTACAGGGGCCAAGCTGTCCACGGACAGACCCTGTAAGGGGGTTGGATTGTTCTCCATCTTTACAGGGGCCAAACTCTCCGCAGGCAAACCCCGCGAGGGTGTAGGACGTTGTTCCATCTTTACAGGGGCTAAGCCTCCCATTGGTAAACCCCCTGAAGGGGTAGGACTTGATCATTTGTATTTCTTGTGTTTGATATATTTTGTGATTGCTTCCGGGTTGCCTGTGCACTGGTATTTCTGTATAGGATTTGGATAGTGCTCTTTGGTGAGTGGCTGGGATATTAGAGTCTTGCTCTTAGATGGTGGTATCCAGTGGGATTTATGACCAGGAAAAGAAGAAGACAGGGGGCAGTGGTCTCGGCTCCCGGTCACTCCTTTTCGAAACAACTAAAACTGGACTCATTTGTAGTGTCTGGTCTGGAAGGAGGGGGGGGGGGGTTATGTCCTCTTTATCGGCTCCTCCCTCCCAGCCTATTGGCTCCTCTGGAGTCCTACCTATATTTAATGGACAGTCCCACCGCTTATCAAATACCTCTGTTGTTTCCTCCCTTGATCCCTTACAGTCTTTTAGGGACGAGTCATCTCTTGCCGAGAGCCCACAGTGCTCAGATAGGGTTGATCCTTCCCCGTTAGAATGATTGGGTAACCAATGTTTTTTAATTGGTGATCTAATTAAAAAGTTAAACTTACAAATGGAGGGTATAACTTCATTATTGGAGACACAAAATAAACAATTAGGAACTGTTATGGATACTCTGGCTGAGAATAAGGCTGGTATTACTGGGAAGGAAGCCCAGAAATTATTTAAAGCTGCATTGACCCCTGCGCAATTAGGGGTTGTATCTCCCCAGCAGCCCAAAGGTGTAAATGTTGCCACCAATACTCACTTTAATAGTAATAATAATTATACTGGGTCTCAGGTCCCATATAGGAAGGGTAGTGATTTGTTAACTAAACATCTTACATTGAATGATAAAGTTATCTCATTTAGAATTTCCCCTTTGAGAAATGTGTTATTTCCCTTATGGAATTCTAAATTTGCTATATGCAGGCATTTATCTTTTATCACTAGTCAATCTATTGAAGTATGGCAAATCAGGTTCTTTGCAAATTTTGCCATCTCCCAGTAATTTGCAGAGAATAATACATTTTCATTCTGCGGTATTGGCAGCAAGGCTGTATGCCTTGTTTGCTTTATTTCTCTCATGGGGCATACAATTGGAGGAGGTTTATGCTAATTCTGTAAGGCAATCTTTGACTTCACTTAAGTGTGACAGTGGATACTAGTGTACCTCCTGCCCCCTTTGTCCATAATCCACCTAAAACTGTGACTTGTCTAGAATCTAAGCATCTGGCTGCTTCAAATACAGATATTATGGATTTAGCAGTTCCTGATTTGGCCAGTTCCTTAGTTTCCCCTACTCCTAAAGATGAGTTGTTGATTCCTGTAAATGTTAAGGGGACTGTGGGAGGGGCGGCGAGTTCTGATGCTGATCTAATGTTATGTTCCTCCTCACGGTCCATTACGTTATGTAAATATGTGGTTTCATCAGGTAGTACATGATCTACCCAGTGTCATGATTCAAGTTTGTTGAATATATGTTCTTGGAATTCTTCGGGATGGTTATCTCATTTAAAGAATAGTGCTTTTACCATATTTATAGGACAGTTCCAAATTATTTTGCTCCAAGAAACCTGGGCAAGGGACTCTATAGAACTAGAACATTATCACTCATATTCAGTGCCTGCTGTATCTTCCAGAACTAGGGGCTGTCCTCGTGGCGGTCTCGGTTGTCTAGTCACTGAGAATCTGTTTTCTTCAGTTGTTTCTGAAATCAGATTTCCTCCCTTGGTTTTGGGTTTGGTGGTAAAATCTGGTATTCATTTAATTATACTGTTAACTGTGTACATCCTTCCTTCTAATGCTGGCTCATTCGATTCTAAAATATGATCCACCTTGGAAAATATTGTAGAGGATGTGTTAGTTCAATACCCCTCTGGTTTGTTTATTATGACAGGGGATTTTAATGCGCGGGTGGGTATGGATGCTGAATCCCTTGAGGCCCATTGTGTAATCTCTTCTCCAACTTTCTCGGATGTGCTGTTGCCTAGGTCCTCTAAGGACCGGATAATTAATACCTCTGGCCTTAGGTTTGTTAATTTGGTTAGAGCTCAGCATCTGCATAGCCTCAATGGGTCAGGATTTAATGATAGTTCAGGTGAATTTACTTTTGTAGGCTCACAGGGGTCGAGTGTGGTAGACTTTATAGTAGTCTTCTCTAATACCCTGCGCTTTGTCAAGGACTTTGCTGTTGGCTCCTGTGTGGTGAGTGATCATCTGCCCCTTATCCTCGCGATTGAGTGTGTTAATTTAGCTCCTCTCCCTTCTGTGAGGGTTTGTAGGAAGTTGGACCATTTAAAGAAGCATTATTCTATCAAATGGAGTCAAGCCTTGGCTACGTCTTTGGGTATTTTAATTAATGATGAGACCTTTGTTAATCTTAAGAAGGACTATCCTTAATGGTGGAAGTTTGTATATGCGAGAGAAACGTCCTTTTTTTTCTTTATCCTTCAATATTGTTTGTACTATTGGTTAGATGGTGCAGGTATATGGATGTAAGAGCAGCAAAGTGAAGCTGCCGAGAACACTGTGTGTATTCTGTATATATGTTTCCTTCTATATTTTTTCTTATCTGTATTTTTTTTATTTCAATTTAACAATAAAAAAGATTTTTTTTAAAAAGAAAGAAAGAAGGTAATTGTGGGGCATGTGGCTGTTTCTCCAGTAATAGATTCTTTTAATCAAATAAGCATCCATTTCCAACAACATATTGCTTCTTTTTCATCTTCTAAAGTACAACAAAATGAGACCAATAGTCAGGTATGGTTTGATGCGGACTGTAGAGCCGCTAGGAAGAAATTTATAGCTATCTTTGCAGCAAACAGAGCAAGCCATACTTTAGTACTTCCTGCCCAATATTTTGCATTTAAAAAGGAATATAGGATAATTAGACTTAAAAAGCGCCAATATGTTGAAAAAAGATAGTTAGATCTGTTGGCTGCCAGTGAAGTGAAGGATTCTGGCGATTAATAAATGGTTCAATCAGAATGCCCAGTAGCTCTTGGCTTTGCCCAATCCCTTCTGGTATCTGGGAAGATTTCTTTTGAAGATCTTATTCTGATGTATCTCCAGTAATGCACACTAACTCAGGTTCTGTTGTTCTCCCTATTTGGCCTTCCGTTACTGAAATTGAGGCTGTGACTCGTTAGAATAGTAAAGCCCCAGGTCCAGATCTTATACAAATAGAATTTATTAAATCTCAAATGGACTGATGGGTTCCTGTCTTGACGGCTTTGTTTACCGCAATTAATACATCTGGAGTTATCCTTGCTGGTTGGGGTAAGGCTATTATTATACCCATCTACAAGAAAGGGCTTCGCACGGACCCCACTAATTATAGACCTATTAGCTTACTTAATGTCGTTAGTAAGATTTATGCTAAATATCTATTAAGTAAGCTGATGCTATGGATAGAGCAGAGCAAAATTATTTTCCCAGAGCAGGCGGGATTTCAAAAAGGCAGGGCCAATACTGAACAGTGTCTTATTCTTCTTCACCTTGTTGAGAAGTATAGGTCATGAATGGAAAGTCTTTTGTGGCTTTTTTAGATCTTAAATCTGCCTTTGACCTGGTAAACAGGGAACTCCTGTGGGATAAATTAAGCAGAGCCTCTATGGATAAAAGATTATTGTTTCTTCTAGAAAGAGTCCATGCCCAGTCGTCTTTGGCAGTTAAGTTGGACAAGGCTGGTCATATCACGGGTCAAATACAGACTACTTTGGGAGTTAGGCAAGGGTGGATTTTGACCCCACACTGTTTAACCTATTTATAAATGATGTAATTCCTTCCATGACAAAACATGATTTTTTTCCCCCGAAGTTGGCCTCTCGCTCTATTGGATGCCTTTTGTATGCTGATGATTTGACCTTGATGGCCCAAACTAGGGTGGGACTCAATCGGCAACTTAAGGCATTTGCAGCATATTGTGATTTAAACATGTTAACTATTATGATAAATAAAAAATTGTAGTGTTTTCAAAGGGTAGACGAACCTTAAATTGGGCAGTTAACGGTCATTCTCTGCAGCAAGTTAAAATGTTTAAATATCTGGGACTGAATTTCCATTCTTCTGGCTGCTGGCCCCATCCTTGGGTATTTTCAGACATTACGAGATCACGGTGAACCACGGTGAATACCCACCTGTGATCACCGTGTCTCGAACGTCTGTTTGGCGGCCGCCAGATGTTCGCCACGGTGAATACCCACATGGGGTCAATTTGAACCACGCTTCCCGGGCTAGCCGGGGGAATGTCCCGGGAAGCGTGGTCAAAAAGATCCCCAGCGGGGACCAAGAAAAAGTCACGTCTGGGGTGGTCAAAAAGATCCCCAGCGGGATCCCGGGCCATGGCGCTTCCGGCCCGACGCGGCGGCCGCAGTGGCCCCGCCGCCCGCCCGTCTCCCTGGAGGGCGGGCGGCGGGGTGCGTGGAGGGGGCGGGGCCGTGCGGCTGCACTTTGCGCTGCGCGGCCCCTCCCCCTCCCACATTCCCCGCTGGGATCCCCCCGGCACGTCTGATATGGCGTGACAGGGTGACCCCGGCGGGGAATGAAAGGGTTGTTTTCAGTACGGGGCCAAGCGGCCCCGTAACGTCTGAAAATACCCATTATAGGAGGGTTATGTCGGCATCAAAGGGAACATCTGTTGCCATTTTGAGATTTTTTGCCAGCTCGGGTAGGAATAGGCCAGATGTGGCAATTAGAGTTTTTTATTGTAAGGTTAGGATTCGGATATTATATGGGGCTGAATTATGGGTGCCTCTCATTTCTGTGAACATTGATACTTTGCAATCTTACTTTCTACAGAAAATTTTAAGGGTTCCCAATGGCACGCCAATGGCAGCAATTGGGCTGGAGGTTGGCCAGATCCGTTGGAGTCAGACTGCCTGGGTATATACACTCAAGTTTTGGACCAGGTTTTTAAGTTTGTCAGAGTCTGGCCTTGTTCAATTTCTGTTTGAGGATACTTTCAAAAGTAATTGGTTTAGAGCCTTGAATATTTTTTTTAATAGGTTGGGGCTTTCTCAGACTTATTTTACAGATAAAGATCCATCTGTAGCTAGGGCAGAGATTCTTTCTAGGCTGAGAGATGTGGAAACTGGAAAGGCAGAATGAAATAGCTATGGTAAGAAATTCCCCCCATTTGCAGGGTTATCTTTTGTGGATCCCAGCTATGGGTAAAATGACTAGTTATCTGTTTTCTTCTAACTTGTGCCACGGGAGATATCTATTTATGTGTGCCCCCTTGAACTCTCTCCCCACTAAAGTATTTGAGGGGTGTTTTAGTGGGGTTCCAAATGGGAACCGACTTTGTCTCTTTGATCATTTAGGTGCAGAATCTACCCAACATATTCTGTTATACGGTCATCTTTATGATCAGCTGAGGACCCAATATCTGACTCCATTTCTTGTGAAATATCCTGGCAGGTCAGACCTCTGCCTGCTTGAACTTCTTCGGACTGGTATATCTCCAGAAATTACGGAGAATGTTGTTAAGTTTCTGATTCTTGCCTTTAATTTGCGTCAGTTGTTTTAGGAGTTCAAATTAGCTATGGAAAACTAATTTTCAATTTGAATCATGGCACAGGGGATGGGTTGCTTGGACTTAAATTTCTTTGTAAAATTTTGTATTTTACTGTTTATACAACTGTTTGTTTGTTTTTATCCTTTATGTTTGTTTGTTGTAAGTGGTTATGCAATGACCTTCAGTCGTGTAAATAAATTGAATTTATTGAATAAATTGAATTGATTGCTAAAGTGTGTAGGAGTTCCAATGCAATGGCACCTATGGATCTGCATTTGAGTTGTCGGTCTCTTTTTTTCTGGGTTGGTGACCACTATTGTTGCATGGCTGTTCTAATGTATTGGAGAACTGTGTGTTAGTGTGAAAGTAATGGAAAATGAATTCATAGTGTGTGTGCTAACATCTGGTGGGTTTGAATGGCTGTTTACTGTCTACTATGTTGAAGGATATTTGATAAAATATGTTGGTAATGTGCATGTGCATTTGTTTATTGTTGAAGATTGTGGCATATATTTGCTCTTGTATGGATGTGCTGGAGTGCAGCAGGGGGAATGAGCTGGGAGGAAGATATTCCTACTGGGAGGCTTGGGGGTTAGTTTGGGAGGCCTCAGTCAGCCGCTGCAGCTGTTTAAATTCACAACTCCCACCTGTCTGGGTGAGTTGGGGGAGGGGGACAGATCAGACTCCAACCTCCAACACCCAGTCCTCCCAGTGTTGCTGTTTAAATCTCTGACTGCCCCAGTTATCTGCCCCCCACCAGGCATACCACCCCTGCCCCAGCTACCTGCCAAGCCCACTGCCCCACTGGACCTGACCTCCCCCCTCCCCCAACTCCTCCTCCACGTTTCCTCCGTCACCCCATTCGCTCTCACCCCACCCACCCGGTCCCGACCTGCCTTGCCCCCTACGCACCCTTCCCCCCACTCACCCAGCCCCAACTTGCCCCCCTGCCCACTCAGACCTGACCAGCTCCCCATGCAGTCTCCTCCCACCCTCCCGAGCTGACCTGACCTGACCTTCCCCCCTGTGCACCCTTCTCCCCACTGACTCTGCCCTGACCACCCTCCCCCGTCCACCCAGACCTGACCTGAACCTACACACGCATGCACCTGGATCCGACCTGTCCTGACCTGCTCCCCTCAAGCAACCTCCCTCCACCCACCTGATCCCTCCCCCACCCTCCACCTAGAACCAACCTGACCCACAATGTACCCTTCCCCCACCCACTTGGATCCAACCTGATCTGTCCTGACCTCACCCCCAATGTGCCCTACCTCCCCACACACCCTTCCACCCCCCCAGATCCAACCTGTCCCCCACGCACCCTCCCCCTGCAAACTCAAATCCAACCATCCCCTCATGCACTCTTCCCTGCCCTCCCCAGCTGACCTACCCTGCTGCGCATCCTCCCCCCCCGACCTGACCCTGACCCTCTGCGCACCATCTCCTCGCCCACCCAAATCCGACCCAACCTGCTTCCCTGAGCAACTTCCCCTCGTCCACCCGGACCTGACCTGAACCCCCACACACATTCTCCACCCGGACCCAACCTGACCCACCATGCACACTCCATCCACCCACCTGGACCAACCTGACCTGCCCCACGTGCAAACCCTCCTCCTGCCCACCTGGACCCAACCTGCCCCCAAACACCCTCGTCCTGCCCACCTGGACACAACCTACCCCCAAACACCCTCCTCCCTCCCCCCTGGACTCAACCTCACTCCCCCATGCACCCTCCACTCACCCACCCAGATCTGATCTGTTCTGACCTGCCCCACGCACACCCTCCCCTTCCCTTCCCTTGCCGACCCAGACCTGCCCTGCCCCCTGCACATCCTCCCCTCTCCTAGGACCTGACCTGCCCCCATACGCTCTTCTCTCCCCCCACCCACCCAGAACCAACCTTTCCTCCTTCCCCCAATGCACCTTCCAACACCCATCCAGCTGGCCCCCAACCCTGTTCTAGTCAAAGTTTTTGTATGTTCTTGACTAACTATTTAAAGGGTAGGACTAATGGTCAGTTTTCAGAATAGAGAGAAGTAAATAGTGGAGTGCTTCAGGGCTCTGTACTGGTCTGGAGTTGTTTAATCAGTGATCTGGAAAAAGCAATAAAGAGTGAGGGGTTCAAATTTGCAGATGACACAAAGTTATTCAAGGCATTTAAAACACAAGCAGACTGTCAAGAACTGCAAGAGGATCTTGTGAGACTAGGTGATTGGGCATCTAAATGACAAATGAAATTTAATGGCAGACAAGTGCAAAGTGATGCACGTAGGGAATAATAATCCAAACAATATGTACGCAATGCTGGGTTCTAAATTAGGAGTAACCACTCAGGAAAAGGACCTTTGAGTCATTGTGAACAGTACATTGAAATTCTCAGCTCAATGTGCTGCAGCGGTCAAAAAAGCAAACACAATTATTCAGAAAGGGATAGAGAGTAAAACTGAACATATCATAATGCTTCTATGTAAATTGATAGTGCAACTGCACCTTGAGTACAGTGTGCAATTCTGGTTACCCCATTTCAAAAAAGATACAGTAGAACTTGAAAAGGTGCAGAGAAGGGCAACAAAATGGTCAAGGGTTTGGAACGGGTTCCATATGAAGAGAGGCTTGATAGGTTAGGGCTCTTCAGCTTGAAGAAGAGAAGACTGAGAGGGGATATGATAGAGGTTTATAAAATCTTGAGTGAAGTGGAACGAGTAGTTAGGGAACATTTATTTACCTTCTCAAGCAGTACTAGAAGTAGGGGACGCTCTATGAAACTAACTGAAGGCAGATTTAAAACAAATAAAAGGAAGTATTTTTTCACTCAACGCCCAGTTATATTGTAGAATTTGTTGCCAGAGGAGGTTGCAGAGCTAGCAGCTAGGAGGTTATAGCTGCGTTTAAAAAAGGACTGATAAGGTCTTGGAGAATAGGTCCATTAATTGCTATTAGCTAAGTAGATTATGAGATGGGAACTTCTTCCTGTCAGGAGCAGGGAGTGATCAACAGAGAATGAATTGTCCATTATGACTTCTCTCATGTGATCAAAATTGGCCACTGTTGGAGACAGGATGCTGGGCTTGATGGACCATTGGTCTGACTCAGTACGGCACTTCTTAAGTACTATTCCAGTCTTAATTCAAACCCTGCTTCAGCTGGATGACTCTGTGTCCCCTCCCCCCATCCAGGTAAACTGCCTAACAACTCCATAAGGCTGAGCAGCCCTCTGGGCGGTGCCTAAAGGGCACTGCCAAAGGACGAAGAGCCGTTTGCGGGCTGTTTGCGGGTGGAAGGATCTACCAGCACAATGACAAGATCCATCTCAGCTCTCCCCTCTTCTCCCCTCTCCCCCTTCCCTCTCACCTGCTTCTCCCCCTACTTCTTTCCCCTCTCCTCCTGCCTCCCACTAAGCCTCGTCTCCCCTCTCCCCCTTCCCTCTCACCTGCTTCTCCCCCTACTTCTTTCCCCTCTCCTCCTGCCTCCCACTAAGCCTGTCATCTCTCTCTACCGTCCCCACGCCTCCTCCTCCTCCCCCACCACCACCTCTTGTCCTCTGCCCCAGGGCCCGTCTCCCGCTGATCCCATCTCCCCCCTTCCCCTAATCTTATCCCCATTCCCTGTCTCCCCGCTGATCAACTCCCATTCTCCTGTTCCCTCTGGAACTGTTGCTCCTCTGCAAATAAAGTACCCTATATTCATGATCTTTTCTTCTCTCGCTCCCTTCACCTTCTCGCCCTTACTGAAACCTGGATCTCTCCCACTGACTCTGTCACCCCTGCCACCCTCGCCTACGGAGATCTCTCCTTCTCCCACCAGCCCTGGGCCGAAGGCCAGGGTGGTGACGTAGGCCTCCTCCTTGCCTCTTCCTGCCAGTTTCAACTGCTCCCCTCTTCCCCCTATCTCTCCCTCCCCTCCTTTTGAGGCTCACTCCGTACACCTCTACTCCCCTCTCCACGTCCATGTTGCTGTTATCTACTGCCCCCCCGGCTCCCTCTCCTCCTTTCTCTCAGAGTTCAAGTCCTGGCTCACCCTATTCCTCTCTGATGACACTCATCCTTGGCGGCTTCAATATTCATGTTGATGCACCTTCTCAGCCTTGCATCGCCCGCTTCCTCTCCTTAGCCTCCTCCTTTAATCTCCACCTGTGGACTAGCTCCCC
>QEPC01014534.1:410155-422984 GCA_003113815.1 Sphenodon punctatus
TGCCCCCTCCCTTCATACCTTCAAATCTCTCCTTAAAACTCACCTCTTTCGCTCTGCTCTGTCTGACTCTTTATCCTGCTGAGCCACTATTTCCTATACCTACGATCGGTTTACCCTTATCCTTGCCACATGGACCTGCCTGCTGTCATTCTCATCATAACCAAGCCAAGTATGTGTACCTGAGACCTCGCATCTTCATGAATGTTAGACCCCTTGTCTCTCCCTCTGTTCCCCTTCCTATGTCTCTTCCCCCAGCTCTTGTCTCTCAGATTGTAAGCCCTAGGGGCAGGGACCGTGTCAATTTATTACTTTGTAAAGTGCCAGGTACACTGCTGGCGCTATATAAATGTTTGTTGTTAATAATAATAATAATAATTAATTTACAACTTGGAATAATCATAAATCCAGGATCACAGTGTACATGGTTAATACAGGTTTAGACTAACATGGATGACTGAAAAATCCCATGGTGCTTCACTGCTGAATTCCATCGCTTTCTTCTGCTATGATTTTGTTCCCCTTTAGAGATGTCTTTGAACAATCTCACGGCTAATCTGTGCACCAGGTTTGGAGGAAGAGAAATAAAAACACTGATTTCCTGGCCAGAGTCCCAGAAAGAGCTGATGATCATAGAGACATTTTGAGTAGACAGGATGTTTGCTCTAGCTATTAATCTCTATGCTCAATTTGGATTTACAGTTTACATGGACGTTGACCTGGGTTTATTTGAGCCCGGGTTAAATAAATTCTTGAAAATGAAGATGAAATAACCTGGATTCAACCTTAACCTGGACATTTTAAACTAGGATTAGGTTTTTACATGGACATTTAAACCCAGGTTGAGAGACATTATTTTGGATTTAGCGTCCGTGTAAAAACAGCCTGAGTTTTGCAGTTTGAGGCGTCTCCCCTTAGTGGTAATGTGGATGCTCCGGAGGAGAGCTGCAGCAGATAGCACGTTTACTATCCGCAGGCACCCCCAACGGCCATCCAACGGGACACTTGGCCCCCCATTGAGTGTTGCTGCCTGGGGCTGAAACCTGCCCTCGTGTTCTCCCTAAATCTCAGCAAGAATCGGTTTTCACGCAGCCGAAAACCAGTCTGCGCATGCGCAAAATGGCCACTGCAGTCATTTCTGCACATGCGCAGCCCCATGTGACCAATTTGCATATGTGCAGAGTGTTTTAAGGGCAATGAGAATCTCACAAGATTCTCGAGAATGCAGGTGATCCCAGCACCCACAGGTCCCCAGGCTGACTTACTTTACCACTGGGCTGCTGCTCGTCCGGTTCTGGTCACTGCTTGCTGCTCCTTCTTGACCCACATGCTGCTCAGCTGAGCTGGGGACTTCCCCATTTGGCTTTTTCTGAGTGGGAGGTTGGGGCCGAGGAGGCTTCTTCCCACCTGAATGCACCCCCTGCTGGGTCCCCTGCCCCCAGGGGAACCCATATCAGGGATACAAATCGGTCATGTGTGCACCCCCATTTTGTGTCCTGGGAACAGGGGACCCATTAGGGGGTGCACATAGGTGGGAAGAGGCCTCCTCCCCCCCCCCCCCCCCCCCCCCGCTCAGAAAAAGCCAAGCAGGGAAGTCCCCAGCTCAGCTGAGCAACGCAGGAACTGGGGAGGGGCAGTGAGCGATGATTGGACTAGAGGAGCAGCAACCCAGCGGTGAGGTGAGTCAGCCTGGGAAGTCGGGTAGCTCATTGGCTTGCGTTCAGGTACCAATTGGTGCCAGAACGCAACTGGGGTGAGTTGAGCCTCCTAGATTTGATGGGGTGTCTGACTTGCCGGGTACCCACTTGCAGTCTTGCTATTTGAGCTGGGAGACCAAGTTCCCTGTAGCTCATGTCGTAGGAACTTGTGTATTAAGATCCAGGGATCCCTGTGAGCCAAAAGCCAGGCTGTCACATACTAAAATGCTGGTGTCTTTGACATTCCCACTTCCAAGACTCAAGTCCATGTTTTTGTCCTCTCTTGTCTTGAATACTTAATCTCCTTCTTACTGGCCTCCCTGACTCTCACCTTGACCCTTTTGTTTCTGTTCAACACCACCACATTAGGGTTCTGTCTGGCCAGGGTTCCCAATAGACATTCTTTTTATCTCCTTGCATTTCCTAGAGTTTCGTCAGTGTCACAGTCCTGATTTGGATTTTACAGTTCTCAATTGTAACATTACATTCATGTTGTACCTTTCGTTTTACATATTTACTAGACTTGTAGTCTACATGTAGGCCAGTATCACACGTGTGTGACACATGTTCAATCCCGTTTCTGTTCCCTCTCCCCTTTTGCATCCAGCACAAACTCCACGTCTCTACATGGTCTTGCTCCTCCCTATCTTTCTGTGCTTATTTCCTAAAACAGTCCTATACAGGGCCTTCACTCCTTCTCTGCCACCACACCCACCCGCTCAAGAGTCTCCTGCTTTCTGAAACCTTTTTGCTTCTTATCTTATGCTGCTCCTTATGCTTCGAACTCTCTCCCTGAACACACATGCTCTGCTCCCTGCCTTCCTACTTTCAATCTCTGCTAAAAATCTGAAACTCAAAACTCTTCCATCAGGCTTTCCCTTTCTTCTCACTCCCATGCATTCCTTGTTTATGACTGTCTATCCTTTGGATCCTCTTCCATCCCTATAACTAAGCATGTGCACCTGCAGCTTCTCAACTTCATGAATGTATCCCCGTCTCTATCTTTGTCTATTCTAGATTTGGGGCAGGGATCTGTCTCTTATCACAACTGCTCAATGCTGGGCACATTGCTTGTGCTATATAAATAATAAATAATGATAATAACAACAACAGTGCCCTTGTTATGCCTTCATCCAACTATGGTTCTTCTTTCAGAGAAGGAGAAGAATCCGCAATACTGGAGGGAGCAGGCTCAGCAGACACTAAAGAAGGCCCTGAAGCTGCAGAAACTGAACACCAACGTGGCCAAGAACATCATCATGTTCCTTGGGGATGGTGAGTGTTCTGGGATGCCCCTTAGCCTGAGGCTGAGCTTCCAGGTGTAGGTGGGTTAGGGGGGCCTTCAGAGGATCTCGCTTAGGGCTGAATGTATTGTAAAACTCAAATGGCTGAGTAGTGTAGTTGTCTCAGACTGGAGCAACCTGACCTGGTAATTTAATGGTTAAACTTCTGTGTAAGATTTGCTCAGAATCCCTGGGGTTAGCAGGCCTGGCTGGGCCAAGTTTGACCACCCTCAGCAAAGTATGTACTGCATACTGGGGGGGAGGGGAGCAGCAGCAGCAAGCCCAGGGGGGCCATACATTGGGAGTGCGGCCTGCCTGGCAGGTGCCTTATGGCTGGTGCTGCTCATGCAGGCACCACTGTTGGACTTGGACATGCCTCCGTTTTCCATTGGGTCAGCTCCATCGGTAGCAGGGGCAGCAGTGCATTCAGGGCTCCAGTGCTGGTAGCAACTCTTGGCCCACAGAAAATAAGACTTTATTTTTAAGCTAAATGGCTGCGTATGCTTTTAGTTGTGAAAGTCACACAGCTCCTATGTGTTATCTGTCCCTGCTTGGATCAGAAATACTGGCAACTCCAACCCCTGCTGCACTTGTCATTCCAGGATGCTGCATTTTCTAAACTAACCCTCCCCTAGGCCCCAACACCCCCTCCCCATTATAAATCCCTTTGTAGTTTCCCCACTGTCTCAGCAAAGGCAGCAGCAGCAATGCAGCAGGGACCGTAGTCTGGAAGGCCACCAGTATGTTCATAGACATATTTTAACCATGTGCCACTCATTCCAAGCCCACAGGAAGTAAGAGTTGATTACAGCATTCAGAGTCCATTCACACAACACTCTGTTAAAGTGGGGAGTAGCACAAACCCACATTGAGTGTTGTGTGAAATCCGTACTGCTTCCTGTGCTCTTTGCTGATCTCTTGTTCTCTGCCTTCTGATGCAAGGGGTGGGTTGTTGAAATACAAGGAAATTGGTTGTTGGATGAATGCTTGGCTAAGGGGCAAAAGCATACGCAGATTAAGAAGTAAGTGGTGAGTTTGCAAGGTGGAAGGGTGTTGTGTGAATGAGCACTCAATCCTGTAACTGCGCTGGCTGCAGATCAGGGAAGAGACACTGGGAACCACGTGGTTCCCTAATGCCAACACTTTCACCACTAATGGCTGGAAGCCGGTCCCAGGTTTCCCTGATCTCCCAATTAACTGCTTTGTGGTCAGGCAACATAGATAAGCCTGGTGAGAAGGGCCTGGTGCTGATGCCATCCTGCCTCTGCTGCTGTCAGCAACAGCTGCTTCTGGTTAGAACCAGGCGTGAGAACATTCTTTTGTGGTCTCTCTGGCATCCACTTGGGGGTTGCTAATAATCCTTGAGTTAGCTTAAATTTCTGGGACAGGTTTGGCATGGTCCTTTACTCACCCCTATCAGCTCCCCTGCTGACTTAGCGCTGCGGGCAGCATGGTGGCAGCTGGCCTGTTACAGGCTCTAATTATCAGACAGCAAGTCTTGCTGCTTCACCTGGCAAGAATCAGGGATTGTTTTACCCACTCCCAGATGTCACGCCAGGATCAGAAAACAAAGCATTGAGTCTTGGCGCAGAGATAGGCACTCAGTAAAGGGCAAGCTGAGAGCTGGCATGGCTGGCATAGGAAAAGAATAGAAGGGGGAGCTGCCTCTATACAGGAAGCTAGCTGAACCTGGGTACTGCCAGGCGCAACCCCATCATCCTGGATTTAGGATGTTGTGGGCAGCACTCCATGCTTTGCTGTGCTTTGTACCTCCCTATGCAGGCCACCTACTGCATCATGGGTAGCAGCCCCTGGCATGGCTCAGCCACCCAGCACCACTGCCATATCTCCCTGCCACCAGTTCTTCCTGCAGCAAGTCTCCTCAATCATGCATGCCCTAACTCTGATGCGGGGGAGCAGGTAGCCGGAGCCCGAGTCAGGGTAAGGGTGAGGGCAGGAGGAGTAGAACTGGGAAGGAAGTCATGCTGATGATGCCATGTAGACTAGAGCCCCACTGCTCCTCCAGCAGAGCTGTGGTGGTGTGACAGTCACAGTGTGAGCTCCAGGGTTCTGCAATGGCAGTACCCAGGCTCAGCAAAGGTACTGGAATACACATGCTAACTGATCCTGAGAGAGTGGCCCCTCCCCTGCCCTACAGTAAGGGTTAATCCAGCCCTGCCTCTACCAGCCAAGGCTTCTGAGGCTCACCCAGTGGTGAGCTTGCAAAATATGTATCCTCTGGCCAGGTGTCTGCTCATGCTATGGATGGGATACACAATGCCCTGGCTGGGCTCCCAGGACTGGCTGTGTGCAGGGAGAGGAAAGATGGCATTTCTGTAATACATTCGCTGACAGAGTGCACCTGGCCAGTAGGGCAGGTTTAGAGAGCTCTCTATTCCCCACCCAATAATGTACATGCATGCACACGGTCCTGGCACTCTTAATTGGGAGCAAGGGATTGTTTTTCTTGCAGGACACAAATGTTTGGGTGTTCCCTTCCCCAGCAGCCCCTCCACTGGTGTCTTTACAAATGTACTACAAATGCAGCCTCTCAGTGTCTCTGCACTAGGAGGGACCCTGCTCAGGTCTCTGAGTAACCAACCCACAATGGGCTCCATGCTAAGAGGGGCCTGCCTGAGTGCACTGATTTGTAATGGGCCCCTAGCTGTCACTGCTCAGCCAGGCCATTACACTTGCAGCGTATAAAATGTATATTGGCCACTTCCCTTTCCCTTACAAACTGATTTTTACCACAATGGAAAGGACAGATTGGAATACCTTTGGGCTGTCCCTGCATGCAATTATCTAGAAGCCTTACGGAGTATGGCTGTCTGGCTTCCAGCCATAGCCAGCAGCATACTTTGGTCAGAGTGAGAGGCTAGAAACAGGATGCAGAGCTAGACACTGTATGCAGGATCCTGTTTTAATTTAGCAGCTAAAGTGCTAGTCACCACTCTGCCTATTGGACGTGAGTTAATTATCACTTGAATGACAGGAACACTTTGGTGCCCCAGAAGAGCAGAAAGATGATCAAGATAAACATGGTTGCAGGGAATTATTCTAGCATGCAGCCAGTCTAGAGACAACTGCTGTGGGGGTAGGTTGGGTTGGTAGCAAACTTCCAGGGGTGTGGAGGCAGCTAGAGGGAAAGAGCAGCATCCAGGGGGCCAGGTCTCCCTTTGCCTCCATGCTTGCCCCAGGGTTGTTGGACACAATGGGGCTCCCAACTGTATAGAACTGGGATACTGCCACTAGCTGCTGCCCTTACTGACATCTCGGTGAGAGCACAGCGGCTGTAAAAGGTGATGCTAATTAGGACCATTGTAAGGTCCTGGGCTTGAACCAGCACTCGTGAAACCTTGGAGATGGTGGCTGGCTCCTCAGTGCCAATGGTTTACTCTGGCCAGTGCCCAGTATTTTTTGTTGAAGTCCCTTCCCATTACTGCCACACTGCTCCCTCGGCATTACTCCATGCTCCCAGCTTCCTAGTTAGCTGCTCATCTGTATATAAGGCAGGCCTGAAGCCACAAGAAGCTGGATTATTTGTGGATTATTTTTTTCTTTCCTGCTCCACTGGTCCTTGGTGATTGTGGCTGGGGTTCTTCTGTTGCTCCTCCTTGATATCTATCCGTTTGGTCTTGGGCTATCTCTGCCCTGTTTTAGTTTGGCTTAGACTGCTTTTAGACATGCGCGGCGAACACACGGCATAAACTTACGCTGCGTGTAAATATCCTGCGTGTGGGATCTAGGCACAACATTTCACGTGTTAAAGCCAGCTGCGTGTTCTTTTAAAGCCACAAATTAAATACCTTGACATAGAGGTATTTAATTTGCTGCTTTAAAAGAACGCACGGCCAGCTATAACGCGCGAGATGTCGTGTCTAAACCCCGCCCACGGAATTTTTACACGCAGCATGATTCCAAGCTGTGTGCACTGCACATGTCTAAAAGCGACCCTAGACTCTAACCTGCCTGTTTCTGAAGCCAGTCCTTTGACCTTTTGTTCTGTTTGCCTTATCAGCCTGTCTGTCTTGCCTTCCCAGTCTGTTTTGGATTCCAGTTTGCTAATGATGTCCTAGACATCATGCTCTCCAGATCCACTTCCCAGCAGCCCAGTACTGCTACTACTAGAGGCCTGTCTGCTTGGGCTGGAAATCCTGACCCAAGCATGACTGCATCAGACATGTGCTGGGTCTGAGGCAGCTAGGTTCTTCTAGGCCCTGACACCAGCCTAGGCCTGATGTAGCTGGAGTAACCCTACCCCCTACAGAGCACTGTAATGTCATGTCAGGCTGGGAACTCATCTGCCAAGCACCACAACATCATGGCATTTTCAAACCCCAACTGGACAGTGTCTGCAGTGTTTTAGACTGAAGGTAACCTGCTTGGAGTAGTCTCTTCCAGCCCTGCAATTTTATCAAGCCAGATGGGAATAGTTGGGTCCCCTCAGGTTCAGGGCAAGGCCTGGACTTCTCCTACTGGGAGAGCCTTGTTGTCATGCCCCTCCTCCATCTCCTCAGTTTGTATTTGAAGGATCATGACCCCCCCTTTTAAAAATGGGGGGAGGCCCTCTGCACCCCTCCCCAGTTCTGATGTCCTGACTGGTGATTTTGCACTCTGTGTGGGGGTAGCTAGTATAGAATGCCCAGTGTGTGCTTTCTGATTCCCAGAACCCACTTGTCTGACCCACTTGTCTCCTCTCCTTCTCTGCCCACTGCAGGCATGGGAGTCTCCACAGTGACGGCGGCTCGCATCCTCAAGGGGCAGCTGCAGAACATGAAAGGGGAAGAAAACATGCTGGAAATGGACCAGTTCCCCTACGTGGCTCTATCCAAGGTGAGCTGCTTTTGCTCTGGGCAGATGCAGTTGCCTGTCTGCTTCTCTTGAGGGGTGGGCACAGGCCGAAGAGCAGCAGGTGGTGAAGCTGGGAGGTGGGGCACAGCAGCCTGACCAAATGACAACCCACAGGAAGCCAACTGAACCTGGGCATTGTCAGGGGCACAACTGGAAAGCTCAGCTCCCCAAGCTGCCTGTAGTGATAGAGTGGGGCATGTGGATACCTGGCCAGTCTCCCCAACACTGGTTGCAGCCAGCTGGCAAGGCTACAGGGAGTGGTGGAGGCACAGCAGCACCACTGGCCAGCTCCTGCAGGGGGGCGCTTGCTGGCACCCAGTAGTGCTGCATCCCCTCTGTCCTTACAGGCTGGCTCCAGAAGAGGTAGGGGGTGGCTGTGGGCCTGGCTCATCTGTGTAGAAACAGAAGAGGGTGATGACTTGGAGGAGGTGAGGCCTGGAGACAGGATGTCTGCCCCCATGACCCACTTCCTAGTTGTGTTCCTGGCCGTTGTACCAATTTGAGTTCAGTGTGACAGTGCTGCTCAGCCCCAGGGTGCACTTGAGAGGAGATTGTGCCTAGAGGAGGCACAATCCCACGTTTGAAGCTATTTGGGATACGGTAGTGGGGAGAGAGTGGGGGCTGCCTGGAACACTTTGGTGCCCCAGGAGAGCACAAAGATGGTCAATATAACCATGGTTACAGGGAATTTTTCTAGCATACAGCTATTCTGGAAGCGTCACTCCTGGCTGTAACAGGGAGGGATTCCTTCCAGAGTTATGAGGATCCCTACAGTCTCTATATCCCATGCAGGCTGCCTGGCATCCCAGCTGTCTACTCACTGGGGCTCAGCCAGCTTGGCAGGAACCTTTACTTCCTCCCCACCCTCTTCCTCCTGTGCAGTAACAGGCAACCAGGAGTCCTGCTTCCCCCAGACCTGTCAGTGTGCCCTGCAGGACCCTGCCCATCCTACTCTAATGCATGTGTTTTCCACATTTCTAGCTGTCTCTTGACAGCAACTCTGGGGGTGAGGGAGGAGCCTGCTGACACTGGTGTCACTTTGTTGACACCCCAGGCAGAATCTACTCCAGTGAAGCGGACAGCAGGTATTGATTAATGCTATAATTAAAATTAGCTGGGGTTCTGTGTCAACACACGTGCACACCTAGGGCAGCTTCTCCTGGGCAAGAAGACAATTGCTTAGAGAAATACCTTTCCTGTCTCACCCAAGCGACTGCAGTTGCATTAGGGGTCACATTATTGTGTCTCGGCATCCCAGAGACCAGGGATGTTAACAAACGAGACCATAGCCTGCTATAGACCGGGTTTGTTTCATGCAGCCCCCACTCTCATGTTTAGCGTGTAGAGCTTAATAAACAAGCTGCCCGCTGTGTGTATTTCATGTGCATTCATGCAGCCCATACTCAGAGGTTTAATGTGACAAGCCTAATACAAGCTGTGGTGAATCGTTGGAAGAAGAAGCCACCCCAGCTGTTTCTTTCTTCCAGGGCCGGCCTTAGAAATTGCAGGGCCCAATGCAAGAACAAAATGTGGGGGCCCCTCCGCCCCACCCACTTCATTTAGCCCCACCCATTTCCCCTCAGCCCCGCCCACTTTCACGTTGATGGTTACAGAAAATTGCCATTATAAGTTATTTTTAAGCTGTCCGTATAATGTGAACCAAAGAACATTTAAATCTCTTTTAGATGAAAGGAAGCGCAGGACACAGATATAAAAAGACAACGCAATTCTTATTTAAAAGCAAAACAGTCTGGAATTGGGGAGTGAACCTCGTTTTCCAGAAAATACCCCCCCAGGAGAAGTCATTCCGCAGGCCTTCCATGCTCTCAGCATCAGACTCCATCATGTCCATTGAGGCCAACACCAGACCTAGTAACAGCTCAAATTCAACCACTCCCAGCTTCTCTAATGCTCCTGTCCCCTTCTGTCAGGGGAACAGGGACAACATTTTAAAAAATAAATAGGCTCAAACATCGGGTTAAGCAACCCCCACAAAGCCACACAGCAACTCCATGAAAGTGGGGGTGAGGAACCTCGGACCCAGAGACCAAACACAGCCCTTAAGCAAGAGATTTTATGTGGCCCCTTTCCAGTTCCTGGATTAGGGCCTGGATCTTGCACACCAGAGCACTAAAAAAACAAGCTTAGCAGAAAGGGTATGCACACACAATGATAGGGTGACAGATGGATTGATGATCTGGACCCTCCTTCTTTTGAGCATATCCCCATTACACCCCAAACTCAGATGTTCAATTCAAACTGATCAAACATCAGATCAAACAACCCCACAAAGCCTCACAGCACCCCCCATGAAAGCAGGGGTGAGGAACTTCAGGCCCAGGGGCCAAACACAGCCCTCAAGGCCTCAGCCAGATTTTATGTGGCTCTTTTCCAGTTCCTGTATTAGGGCCTGGACCTCAAAATACCTCAAAGCACAACATATCCATGACCCCCCTATTTCTCAGTCCAGGGGACCCTAACCAGCCACAGTACACACATTTGAAATCCATTTGGCTTTGCATGGCAATACGTTTCTATGGCGTTATGACCCTTCATACTCATTCAAAGCAAAAACTGTTATTTTTCAAAGATAAGAAATTATGAGTAACTTTCAACCAATGGGAAATAGTGTCCCGGACCTGCTCCCACATATATTCCAAGCACATTGACCTTCAGTGCCTTGCAAATCCCACCCCCCCACCCCTCTCCACTTGCCCTCCATCATTTAACATGCAGCTGTTTCTCCCACCCCAAGACATGTTTCCGTGGTGGTAAAATCTTCAATACTTTGCAGATGAGCTTGCTTGTACACTGATGTGGTTGTGACAGGAATGTCTATGCATTTTAATTACCACCCGGATTGACAGCGCAGGTGCATCAACACACACACACACGCACCAGACAGCAGAACTTAGTAAACATTTTTTGCCCAATAGCCAGCCTGTAATGCCACGTGACCAATAGTAGTCAACTAGAGTTCACGCATGACACACCACCATTCCCCTAGCACCACATGGTCAAAGGCAGCTAAACGCAGCTCATGTGCGGTGTGCAGCCAATCCTCGCTAGTGGCTATGTATCAGCCCAGCTCTTGAATCTGTTCAAAACATTTGGTGCATGGCCTGCAGAGTTCACAGATGCCAGTACTGCAGCCATGGAGAAGCATGCCAGGAACTTCCTTGTGCTTTTTATTGTGCTCCAGGCCTTCCTTTCTCCTGCTGCGCAGAACCTGCAAGTGGTGCAACAGATCCAAGCCTACTGCTGTCGTTGGCACAGAAAGGCTATTGTTCAATCTGTGGCTGGGATAGTGAGGCACACTACATGTGGAGGTGGCTCCTGCTTCAGTACCATGCACTTGCCTATCTTTGGCAACAATGGACTACACTGGAGAGGACTGAAGCCATGCAGAGAGGTACCTGTCAGGAGATATGGCTTCAGTCACTGGCACCATGCTCAGGGCTGTGCCCACTGAGAGGCTTGTCTGAGTGAAAGAGAAAAACACAGACTAGTGAGAGAATGTGCTGTCTTTGCGGGGAGATGCTGAGTGGGTCACAAACTTCAGGATGCCCCATTGCCTTGTCCTGCAGACAGCCAAGATCCTCAGGCCACAACTGAAGAAACAGAACCCGGTGGTGTGGTCGCCCCTCCCCGTAGAGAAGCTGATTGCCATCACCATATGGAAGCTCACCACTCCATACTCCAAGGGCTATGGCAAACTTTGCCAGGATGGCCAAAATCAACAGAATAACAGAGAGGCAGGAGGGATTAGAAACCTCCAACGGGCAAGGATATATCACTGCCTTAGTTTAATTGCCTCAGATTGCTGCCCTTTAGCTGGTTACTCCTCTTTTACTACAGTTTTGGTAATGATTCTCCCTAGTTTAAGAGTAATCATTCCTGGCAGTTCCCATGCTAGGGATGCGCATGACAGGGGTCATGTGTGGTCAATATTAGAGTATGGCTATTTGGATGTAACATACTATTTCAATTTTTTTCTGTGTATGTTTTAATTTTTAATTAGGTTATGGCAATTTCTGTGCCTATTTTAATTTTGTTTTTTCTTGCTATAGTATCTTTTTATTTAAACTGTGCAATGTTGATACAATGTGATACTATTCTGTTATTTGTTACGGCCTATGGCCAAACAATAAAATTTTACTTACTTCCTACACTCCAGACTCCTGCTGTTCTGTTGCCAGGCAATTTGGCATTGAAACCTCCATGGTGGATACCGTATTAGTGGAGGTTTGCACAGTGATAGTGATGTCCAGGCGCGGCTGGCCTCCCAGGACGTTTGGGACACTGATCCCCCAAGCGGCCCGCCAGGCGCTGCGACCGCCGCTCATTAAAAAAAACAAAAACAAAAAACTTGCCACCGCCGCTTCCCACAGCGCCGCAGCAGCCTCTGTCTTGCCTTTGCTTCAGAGCGGAGGCTGCTGCAGCGCTGTTGTCAGTTTCAGTGAAACTGAAGCAAAGGCAAGGCAGAGGCTGCTGCGGCGCTGTTTCAGTTGACTTCTGGGATCCACTCCAGAGGAGTGGGTCCCAGAAGGCTCAAAAATGCCAAGCCCAACCGCGTTTTCCATTGGAAAATGCAGTTTGGGTGGCTGAGCGCTCAGCCCGGCTGAGCTCCTCTGTCTACACAGCATGTATAGGACGTGCTGTGGAGGGAGGAGCTAGGGATTCCATTGCGCTCAATGGGCGCAAGGAAAGCTCTCACCAGGGCGCTTGTTGAAAGCGCCCTGGCGAGATGCCTTGGGCTGGGGGCCTGAGGCAGGGAGCAGCACGCATGCTCACTGGTCCCTGCCTCACATGCTCAGAGAAGAACATGGCTGCCAGCGGCACGCTACAGCCGCTTCCTTGCCGCTCCCAGCACCAGGTAAGAATAAGATTCCTTCCTATCCTCCTCCCGCATCCCCCCCCCCAGACTGTTTCCCACTGGGAAACAGCCTGGGGGTGGTGGTGCGGGGTGGGAAACAGCCTTGGGGGGTGCGGGGGGGG
>QEPC01014534.1:423535-441931 GCA_003113815.1 Sphenodon punctatus
GGGTTTATACATTATTTATTTTAAGCTTGATGTGCATGTAGACTGTGTTTTCCGATGTTAACCCTGGGAACTCCTTGCTGCTGTGTTTTGTCTGTGTTTCCCTGTGTTTGGGGTTTATACATTATTTATTTTAAGCTTGATGTGCATGTAGGTTGTGTTTTCTTCCATCCAATGTTAACCATGGGAACTCCTTGCTGCTGCATTATGCCATGCCACTGGCCTACCGTCCCCATGGCTCCGCCCACCGGCTCGCCGGCCAGCCTTACTGCCCCTCCAAACTCAAAACCCACCAGCCGCCCCTGGTGATGTCCAGCACCTTATCCACTACACCACACTGGCTCTCTAGGCTCAGAGATGTGACTGGTCCAAGGCCACCCAGTGAGTTTATGGCTAGGGCAGGATTCAAACCCTGGCTTCCCAAGACCAAGTCCAGCACCTTATCCACTACACCACACTGGTTATCATCTGCCCACCCCACAGCAAGGATGATTAACTGAACTGGAAGGGGTTTTTCTTGTGGTTCTCCAGGCCAGAGTGGACCACTGTGCCAGTTTCATGGATGTGCTGCCCAGGTAGTCCAGGAAGAACCAAGACGCCCGCATCTTCCATCAGTCTCTGTTCTTTGGCCACATGTACACCAGAGACTTTGGACCCTCCACTGAAATATGCATTGAGGGGGTATGTGATGAAGATCACAAAACCAACATACATGTTACATACATGTTCACAAATGACTACTCCGTATTACTATTGTATATGCATGTTTGGTGTTAAACTGATCACTGAAATTTTATTTATTTATTTATTTATTTATTACTTATATTTTTACCCCGCATCCTCCTGCACAATGGCGGCTCAGAGCAGCAACAACATATAAAATACACAATAAAATACATAAGACTAAAATATTAAAAACTAAAAGGCTGAATGCTAAAAGGCAATAAAGACACACACACCCTCCCAACCCCCCCTACCCCCCTTCCCCAAAGGCCCGCCGGAACAACCAGGTCTTACAAGATCTTCAGAAAGAGGGGAGGTCCGGAGATAAACGGGCCTTCATCAGGAGGGAGTTCCACAGCCTAGGTGCAGCCGCCACCAAGAACACCCTCCCCGCCGTTGCCACACGAGATAACTGGGGGACCTCGAGTTGGGCGCCCCCGGCCGACCGCAGGGGCCGCGAAATGACCCGGGACCTGAGGCGGTCTCACAGATAAGCAGGCACCAAGCCATTTTGGGCTTCAAAGGTCATTACCAACACTTTGACTTGGGCCCGCTAGGCTATAGGCAGCCAGTGCAGAGAACAGAGCACAAGTGTAATGTGCTCACGGAGACCCGTCCCCATTAGGAGATGAGCTGCCGCATTCTGCACCAGCTGCAGCCTCCAGACTGTCTTCAAAGGTAGCCCCACGTAGAGTGCGTTACAGTAGTCCAGTCGAGAGGTAATGAAAGCATGGATGATGGTTGCCAGGTCCGCGCTGGAGATGTACGGCCATAGCCATCGCACCACGTGTAATTGGTGAAATGCTTCCCTCGACACAGCCTCCACCTGACAATCCAGGCAGAGCTGTGGATCGAGGCGCATCCCCAGACTACATACCTGAGTGGCCAGAGGGGGGAAGACCCCCCCCAATAACGGAATCCACTCCCCGACCCTACCAACCAACATCATCTCTGTCTTATCGGGATTCAGCCTCAGTCGGTTCACCCTCATCCAGTCCCCCACAGCTGCCAAACACCGAGACTGCCGAACCTGGATCTTCTGAAAACGAGAGGTAAAGTTGTGTATCATCGGCGTACTGATGACATCGTACGCCAAACTGCCTCATGACCTCTCCCAAGGGTTGCATATATACATTGAACAGGAGAGGGGACAGAATAGAACCCAGCGGGACTCCACACGTGAGGTCCCGGGGAGAAGATGTATATTCCTTGAGGATCACCCACTGAGTTCTCCCTGCCAGGAATGAGCAGAACCATTCAAGAACAATTCCATTCACCCCGGCCTGGTCCCGCAGCCTTGTCACCAATATCTCATGATCAACGGTATCAAACGTTGCCGACAGATCCAACAAGATCAAAATAGATGATTGATGACCTACACCGTGAATTAGATCAGGGCAAATCAAGGCCACAAGTGCAGTCTCCATGCCAAACCCCGGATAAAAGCTGGACTGCGAGGGATCAAGAAAACGACCCAGTCCAGATGCCCCTGTAACTGCCGGGCCACCACCCATTCAATAGCCTTCCCTAAAAAGGGAAGGCTAGAGACTGGCCGGTAGCTGGCCGGGGAGTCAACACTCAAGGATGGTTTCTTGAGCAGAGGCTGCACCATCACCTAATGTATAGAATAACATGGTGTAAATGGTAAAACATCAAATATCAATTGTACCAGCGTAAATATAAGTTGTGGAAAAGCTTAGAAAAATGAACAGGATCAGAGAACAGAAAATGGAATTCAGAGTGATAAGCAAAGCTTATCTACAACGGTAGTCTGGACCAAATAAACATCCCAAAGAGACTCAATGGCCTCACCCCAGTTACCTGAAAAAGTGGGAAGAGAAGAACAGAGAACCAACTTGCATATAAAAAGGATGCCCAAAGAGCACAGGAGGATCCCTGAAGAATCTTGACTGAAAGAAGATGTAACCAGAGAACTCCGATCTGTAACCAAGAAGGATTTGATGCTCAGCTCTACTAACATCAGGGCTGAGAAGACACGCTTGTAAGAAAGAACTGGACTTTAGGCTTGTAGATGGCTTTCTCTTGGGTGAGATAGAACTTAAGTGAAGTTAGTCTTGTGTTATCCTTTATGTTTATTTGAATATTGCACTCTGAGCACAATCTTGTATTGCATATTAATCTATAAGTCTGATGACCTTCTCCAAAGCAGGTCAAGCCACACCCCTCCTCAGCCCTGCCCCATGCCCCCAGCTTCCTGGTTGGCTGCTGGCCTATATATAAGGCAAGCCAGTAGCCACAGGAAGCTGGGTGTATCATCAGTCACTACCTGGTTACTGTCTTGCCTTCTTGTTTCCACCTTCTGTGTCTCCTCCTCTTGACTCCATGCATCCTTGGACTGGCTCTGCACTCCCTGAAACTAGTGTGTCCTTTGGGCCAGCTGAAGGCTGGCCTTTCTGACCTTCCCTCTGATAACCTGGTCCTTCCGATTCCACTGGCGTGTCTAGCTGTCAGAATACTAGGGCTCAGTGTCTGCTTTGATGGAGGCCTGACATCTACAGAAGGTGCCCCCTACATGACTGCCCAGTGAGCCCCCTACACAACTGCCCAGGGATCCCACTCCGCCTGGCACCAACTCTTTCTTGTCTCATCCAGTCCAGTCCTGTCTCATCTGCCCTGCCTTGTCTCATTGCATCCAGTCGTGCCTTGTCCTGACTCGTCTGTGACTGCCCCCTGCCCTTGTTCCATGTACCAATCTCTGCCATGAACCTTGGACCCCAATCCCATTCTATTTGCTAGATCTTGGATCCCAATTCTGAACCAGCTCTCAGAACTCTATTCTACACAGACTCTCTCACCATGTTTCCCTGGACCTCATCCCACACCTACTGTCCGTGTCCTAGTCCATGATCCGACACAACACCACGCAGTTCTCCTCCTGCAATCATTGTAAAGGAATAAAGAACATACAGAAATTGACCACTGCCATTCACACTATTCTTCCCCCACCCCCCGCCACTATTTTGCCTTCCACTCCCACACCAGACCATCGTTCCACCATGGTGCCTTCCCACCCACTCCCATGCATACCGTTCCTGTAACAGGGTTGCCTCCTCGGCAGATAAGTCCTCCCAGGATTAATCCCCAAAGTCAGCCCATGTGGGATCTTAGCTCCAAAGTGTCCTTTTATTCAGTGTCGCATCATCCTATAGTCTACCAGTCCATCACATAGATATATACAGTTCTACTTTTCTCACAGTCTTGTCTGACCAGGCACTATCCCTCCTCATTCAGTCCAAACCCTTCAGACTTGGGCAACACTCTCCAAGTCCCCAGAGTTAGCCCTCACCTCAGGGCTGCTCTTACTCGGTCTTCCTCATCTCAAAGTCTCTCTCAACAGTATCTCCACCAGCCTCCCCCAACTAAGCCCCCACTCAGGCTTTCTAGGCTTTGGGCTGGCCTAGACATGTGCAAGCCCAGGTGTGTTGCAACTAGACGTGAGCCTCATTCCCTTCAGCACCTGCACCTCAAGTAGCTTCACCCTTGCAGCTGCTACCCCCTTAAAGGGCCAGCATCCCATGTGGTAGGCTACACACTGCCACAGCATAGACAATGTGTAGATGGGGTACATGGGGCATGTACCCCACATATATTTTCCCTGGTGGTCCAGCCCCCCACAATGGTCAGACTTAGTTTAGTCCTCCTCCCTTCCCCTGCCATGTTCCCAGATAGGTAGGAAGTCATCAGAGGAGGGGCGACTTCCTCACAGAAAGCAGTAGTGGCGCGAAAGAGTAGGGCTGCAGCGATGCGCACGACGTGGCGAGGAGAACTGGGGGCTGGCAATAATAGTGACAGTCACTGCAGCTGCAGCAGGGCCCACAAGCTTGCACCGTCTGTCACTGCCCTCTTCCAATTCTTCCCTTCATCCAGCATCTGCCCAAGCAAGGTGAGGGAGAGGTAGCCCAGCTGAGAGGGGACAAACTTCCTGCCTTTCATCCTATGGCTGTTGGGCTGAGTGGAAAGGGAGAGCTGCAGAGCCAGCTCTGTCGGGTGCAGCAGCAGCAGCAGCCAGGGCAAATGGGGTCTCTGTTTCAGTTTCAGCACCAGCCACTAGCCACACGTGCCTCGGGGGTTCCTACATGTGGCCTGTGCTGCTAAAACTGAAACAGAGACCCTGGGTGATTTCAGACGTAACGGGGCCCATTGGCCCCATACCGAAATCACCCTAGTCATTCCCCGCCGGGGTCACCCCGTCACGCTGCAACAGACGTGCCAGGGGGATCCCGGCGGGGAATCTGGGAGGGGGCGGGGCTGTGCGGTGCAACATGCGGCCGCACGGCCCCGCCCCGTCCGCGCTCCCATCGCCCGCCCTCCGGGGAGACGGGCGGGCGGCGGGGCCAATGAGGCCACCACATCGGGCCGGATTTGCCACGGCCCGGGGTCCCGCCGGTGATCCCGTGCCGTGGCGCCCGACCAGACGTGACGCCGGGGTTCACCCCAGCATGGGATTGCATTAGACACACGGCGGCCTCCAGTCCCCCTGCTTCGGCTGCTCACGTGTCAAATGCATTCCCCAGCCATGGTAACATCTGGGGGGAAACATCCGTTTCCCCCTACAGACGTGACACTATCACAGCCACCACGTGGAATTGAGCGTGGTTCACTGTGATATCGTCACGTCTGAAATCACCCCCTGTTTGCCCCGGCTGCTGCTGCTGCTGCGCCTGACGGAGCTGACGCTGTAGCTCTCCCTTCCTGCTCAGCCCAACAGCCATAGAACGAAAGGCAGGGCGCTTGTCCCCTCTCAGCTGGGCTACCTCTCCCTCGCCTTGCTTGGGCAGATGCTGGATCTGGCTGCAGGTTTCTATGTATGTGTGTGTGCATGGTACTGGTGTGTGTGTCTGTGTGCGCGCATGTGCGTGCATAGTACCTGGTGTATGTACATGTGTGTGCACTCATGGTGTGTGTGCAGGGTGTGTGTGTGTGTGCACTCGCACACATGGTGCCAAGGGTGTGGGGGGGTGTGTGCATGGCGTTGGGAAGGGATGTGTTGTGGTGTGTGCGTGTATGGTGCTGGGGTGTGTGTGTGTGTACACTCCTCCACCCCACCAGAAACTCTTGCCCTCTTCCCTCCCACTGCCCTGCCCCAGCCTTCCCATGCCCACAATCCTCCCCTGTCTCAGAAATCCTCCCACACCACAGCTACCTAGCCTCCCCCTGCATCAATGAGGTGTGTGTGGCAGGGCTACTCTATCTTCTGCATCTGGGCCCCTCATAGTCTAGCTATGCCCATGGCTGGTTGACATGGGGGGGGGTGGGGAGGTCTGGGGCAGAAAGTTAGAGGTGGAAGGAGGGCCCTGGATGTGCGCGGAAAGAGGAGGGTCCAGATCATGGATCTGCCCTCAATCCTTGTGTGCATGTCCTTATCTCTGCTCCCTTACTCCGAGAGTGGTTAATGGTTCCTAACTGATTAAGAACGCCAGCAACTCATCTCAAGAATACTGTGGTGCATTTGTTATGGGGTGTGTTTTGTTTTTTAAAAAAACAGCTTGCGATGTGGTTAATAACCTTTAAGTTGTTCTATTGTCATCAGTCACAAGTGGCGTATGTGCCACAGTTCCCATCCTTCCTGAGTAACTGTTTACTGGCAATTTTCCTGCTAGAAGCAGGAATGTGGAGGAGCCACATTCTTCTGGCCACCTGGTAACACAGTAAACAATGAAGAACATAATTAGATAACAATAAATGGAAGCTTTTATAATGCAGCTTTGTAAATGTGACGCGCGCACACACACACACACACACACACACACACAAAAACCCGGTGCATTCACTTACCGTTCTCCTCTGCCTCCACTGCCTCCTCTACAAAAGCTGGCATCTGGGCTTCATGGGTGACTCCTTAAACAAGGACTGGCTCTCAGAGCTCATTCCCACATACAAGAAAATGCTGGTATCTGTAAATGCTGCTAATATCCTAATGCACATAAATAAAACCATTTGCTATTCATACTATCTTTTTTTTTCACAAATCACATTCAGAAGCCAATTTAAATAATGCACATTTCCCCATTCTCACCTTTATTATATACCTGCAAATCCCACAGCGCCCGGCTCTCGGCTCCACTTCTCTCCCCTCTCCTGGACCGAGAGCTGGAAGCGGAGCACTGTGTAACTGACATGATACTGTCAGTTACACAGTATCATGTCAGTTACTGTCAGTTACACTGCCTAGTCAATATCATGCCACTTACACAGCGCCCTGCTTCCCTGGGTCTCAGTCCCGGAGAAGGGGAGGAGCGGAGCCGGGGAAGCAGGGTGCTATGTAACTGACATGATACTGAGTAGCTAGCTACCATTCTGCGACAAGAGGATTTATGCGGGGCATTTCAAATGCACGCTTGTAAAGGTAGCTTTTGGCTGCCCCCAAATGCGGTTAAAAAACAAGCAGAAGCACTGCTAAATAAACGCATGGAGTCCTTCCCACATCATTATAATATGCGGGGGAAAGAAAAAAGCACTTATATCCTGGTTGTGGGAATGTACTCTCAGACTGGAGGACATGTGAGTGTCATGGTGTCTGTGTCTGCTTCAGCCTATGCTGGCTCCAGGAAGGGAATGGGCATAGAGGGATGTCCGCTGGTGGTTGCGGCTTCTATGGTGGAAGCGGGCAGTGGGGGAGCCATATTCCCCTGCTTCTAGCCCCTCGCAAAGGCACAGCCATACAGGTAGGAAGCAACGATGGCTCCATCCACACAGAGGAACCGGTCGTAATAGGGTGATGTTTGCTTCCCACAGCCAGAGGCAAAGTTGTTGTCCTGGATCTCTTCGTATCCATGCCTAAAGTCCTTGGGCCGCTGCTGGACCTGGTTTATGTCTCAGGTGTAGCCCTGTTATGCCATTTGGGCTGAGATCTCTTGGAACACTACCTCGTTCCTGTAGCACCAGGGCATATTGGACCTTTTGCTCCCCCCATAGAACAATGAAGGCCTTGGTCTCTTTCTCAGTCCCAGGAATGCAGTGTTGGCGGGTTGATTAGTAGGAGGAGAGCAACCAAGATTGTGCAGTGGTGGCAGCAGTGCTAGTTGTTGCCTGGCTGTTGGTTTGAGTCATGGCCCAGGCAATGGTAATCCTTCACACATCCTCCTGGAGAATGCAATGGCTGGGAAAGAGCAAGCATCAGGCACATACTGCCAACCAGGAAGAGCTGGGAGGATGAACGTTTGAAAATGGTATGATGGGGTTTTGAGGCAGATGTTATGTGTGGGCTTTTAAGGCAAATGTCTGGATTTTCTACTTGCAGAATTTGGGTTTCTTGATTGCAGGATTGGGGGGGCAAGAAGAATTTGCATAATACACAGGGCCTTAATAACTTACTTTGCAAGTGTTCACATGAATACTTAGTAATTACCCACAGGGAGTCTATCCTGGGAACAATCAGGTTTTAGGTGGCTTTACATGCATAACCAATAACCTTTCCCTGTTCACATTCATTTCTGGAATAAGTGGCTCCAAAATCTGTGCCCCTCTTTAATCAGGGCTGTCGGTGGCTATTAGCAAAGCATGTTGGGGAGTTCAGCCTCCAACTGGAAATGAACTGTAAGGAATAACTAATTTCTTACATGCCTTGTTCTTTGTTCATCCAGTACTGCACTGCCAGGGACAGGATGCTGGGCTGGATGGGCCACAGCAGGGACTATGCTCTTATGTGATCAGACCCTACTTTGTTTATGTGAACAAAGAGGAGTAAAACAAAGTAAGGTATTAGAGGTATTACTATAGGGATTCTGGGGGGCATCCCCAGATTGAGGCTAGGGTAGCATTCAGACTGGCACTTAGAGCAGGGGGTAAATCCCTCTGTATCACATGTTAAGGACTAAATTTGGGCTCCAGATTTGACCTGATAGACCTTTCCCACCGAACATTCAAGCAAAACAGTGTGATTTATGTGTTGTTGCTTTTTAAACACAGTGCCTGGAAGATGCCCTAGGTACAGTTCCTAGTTCCTAAAACCCTGGGATTTGCCTCTGTGTATGCATCCGTGTGCACAGGCACCCTCTCTTCTAGAAGTTACTGGGAGGGGCAAGGTTTTAAAAGACCTGGGGGGTGGGGGTGACCTGGATCCCACAGCCTTCTTTAAAATGTGAACTTCCAGTGGGATTGCTCTGGAATAAGTGGCTGATGGGTTGCAGCCTCAGCCTCTCTCTCAAGCAGAGCCAACCGGAGGAGGGGGCATAAGGAGCATTTAGTCCAGGTAGGGTTGCCACCTATGTATATTTTTCCAGGCCACTTATGAAACATACATGTTGCAGGACCTGCATTGCCACCAATGCAGATACTGCAACGTATATGTTTCGTAAGTGGTCTGGAAAAATATACATTGGTGGCAACCCTAAGCCCAGACTTTGTGCAAAAGACAGCCCCACAACAAAACTGGGGTGCCCCTGGCTGACCCAGAGAAATCAGGGCTTCTCCTGGAGTCTAGAGCCTCTGAGACACAATCAAATTCACATTCAAAAAACCTTGCCAGATAATAATAACAAAGTCATGGATGGCCAAGGCAAAGACTAAGCCAAATTCCACACACACTGTTTCATATTCGACCTCTGAATCTTTTTCCAGTTCCTTCTGAATTGAAATTGTTTGAACGTGACAAGTTATTTGTTTTGTTTTAGCTCCAGTTAGAACATTATGAGCCAGCGTAGCTTAGTGGAAAAGATGTTGGACTTGGACCTGAGAGACCAGGATTCAAATCCTATTGTAACCATAATTTCACAGTCTCTCAGCCTCAGTTCCCCATCTGTAAACTGGGAATAATAATGATTTACCCCACAGGGCTGTTGCAACTGTGAACTATATAAGGACTGGAAAGCACTTTGAACACTGAAAATAAAGATAAATAATAACATTATAATGGATGGCCAAACAAGAGGGCCCCTTGTGCCGGTTTTCCTGGGTCTCTGGGAACCCCTGGCTGGCTCTGATTCCATAAACTCAAATTCGGCCTAGCCCAACTGTTCTCTGCCAAGGAAAGCTGCTCAGCTGCTTGCAATCTCCAACCCAGCATTTAGCAGCTGTGTTTCTGGCAGAGCTGGAGGTGCTAGTCTTGGGCAGCTTTGACCTTGTTCCTGCTATGCCCCAGCCCCTGTCAGCAGCAGGAGGCTGAGAGAAGAGGGAGAATTGTCAGAGACCCAGTTCGCAGTTCTGCTGCACAGGCTGCGGATCCTACACTGACCCTGTAGTGGTTTATCAGGAGGGTAAGGCTGAGCAGTGGCTCTCTAAGGTTCTAGGAATTCCCATTGGGCATTCTGTCTTTCTGATTCGGTGCCTCCAAGTTTTGCCCAAAAGCACCCCCAGTAGCCATGAGACCCCTTTTCTAAGGGGCTTTTTGACTTGTGACTGTGGTGGAGTTCCCTCCTGTTACTGGTAGTATACAAAATGCTGACTGCACCAAAAGGAGAGGGGAAGATGGGGTGTTTGGCCTTGATTCCTGTCTCAACAGTGGGTGCCTCTCCATCACTTCTAGTTTATATTTTATTTATTTATTTTATTTATTTAGTGATTTGTATCCCACTCCCTCCAGCCCTATGGCAGCTCAGGGCAGCTTGTAAGACATTTAAAAACAATATATAAAAAGAATACATAAAAGGGATGACTAAAACAACAAAAACAACAAGAAGGAGGTAAAACCACTGGTAAAAAAAACCTCACCTTTATTCCCCCCCTCCCACAAAGGCCCGGACAAACAGCCAGGTCTTACAGACCCGACGAAAGGCCAATAGTCTAGGAGCCAGGCGAGTTTCCTCTGGGAGGGAGTTCCACAGCCGTGGTGCGGCCACCAAGAACGCCCTCTCCATTGTGCCCCCCCCCCCCGCTCACCCGGGGGACTTCCAAGAAGATGCCCCAGTAGACCGCAGAGGTCGCTCTACAGCCCAGGGAGTGAGGCAGTCTCTCAGGTAGGAGGGGCCCAAACCATGTAGGGCTTTAAAAGTCAAAAACAGCACCTTGAATCGGGCCCGAAACGCTATAGGCAGCCAGTGCAGAGCCAGGAGCACTGGTGTAACGTGTTCCCTATGGCCCGTCCCCGTCAGGAGACGGGCTGCCGCATTCTGCACCAGCTGCAGCTTCCGAGTCATCACCTAGGGCAGCCCCCGTAGAGCGCATTGCAGTAATCCAGCCTTGAGGTAATGAACGCATGGATGAGGGTGGCTTGGTCAGAGTTTGAAACATATGGCTGGATCCTCCACACAAGATGTAATTGGCGAAAGGCTCCCTTTGCCACTGCCTCCACCTGACGATCCAGGCGGAGGCCAGGGTCTAACAGAACCCCCAAACTCCACACCTGCGGGGCCAGCGGGGGGCAGATCCCCTCCACAAGGGGAGACATCGTCTCCGCTGCCCTACCCACCAACATCACCTCCGTCTTATCAGGATTCAGCTTCAGTCTGCTCAGCCTCATCCAGTCATTCACTGCTAGCAAGCACTGGGAAAGCACCAAGACTGCAGGACCTGGGTTTGTTGAAAAGGAGAGGTAAAGCTGGGTGTCATCAGCATACTGGTGGCAATGCACACCAAACCGTCTCATGACCTCACCCAGGGGTTGCATATAGATGTTGGAGACAGACTTGAACCTTGCGGTACACCACAAGCGAGATCCCAGGAGCCAGTTGTTTCTTCCCCCAGCACCACCCGCTGGCTTCTCCCCGAGAGGAACAACTGTAGCCATCCTAAGACAGTCCTGTCCACTCCCCCCAGGGTCCACAACTGTCTCAAAAGCAACCCATGGTCCACCGTATCAAACGCTGCAGAGAGATGTAGTAGGACCAGAAGTGTTGAATGTCCTAAATCCATCTCTTATCAGAGGTTGTCTACCAAGGCCACCAACGCAGTCTCGGTGCCATAACCTAAACGAAAACCTGATTGAAAAGGATCCAGAAAATTGATGCTATCCAGATGGCCCTGGAACTGTTGGGCCACCACCCATTCAATAACCTCCCTAAAAAGGGAAGGTTAGAGACAGGTCGGTCGGTCGGTAGCTAGCGAGGGAATCAAAGTCCAATTATGTTTTTTTAAGCAGGGGTTGCACCACCGCCTCCTTGAGGCAGTCCATCCTTAAAAACCAAAGCTACAGCCCTGCCGGAACAAGGTCTGCCAAAATTGGACCTGCCTCACCGTCCAGCCAGGTTTCCGTGAAACACGCGAAGTCTGTAGTCTGATCCAGGATCGTATCCTGGATCACTGATGTTTTATTGACAACAGACCTCGCATTCAACAGCAGCACCGGCCCAGGGGGTCTTAGGCCTTGATCCATCCCCCCACCTGAGTGGGGGCCGGCCCTGTGGACAGGCACCAAACACCTTGGTCTCCGGGCCACCCCATTTAATCGCCCCCGAGGACCATATCTCCCCTGCCCTACAATGACCTCTATGGCTGTCCCCCCTCCCATCTGCTCTAACCCAGTCCCAGCCGGCAGCTGCTGTGCCGGACCCCGGGAGAGACTCTCCCCACTCCCTTCCCACCCCCACAGAACCACCCCCCAGTCCCTACCACGTGCTACCACCAGGTCATCCATTCCAGAAGCAGCCCCCCCCACCTCACACCAGGGAGTCTGAAACTGGACCCACCCCTCTCCCTAGCCCAATTCCCATCTATTACAGGGGCCAAAGACCCAGCTCCCAGAGCCATTGCCTACACACCCCACACACCCCACCAGTAGCACCCTACCTCCCACAGGCCAACTCCAAGTAACCCCCCCTTCAGTAGACAACACCCTCAACACCACCACCCCTCACGGCCCACCGAAGGGCTTGCGGCCTCTGCGCCGCCTCAAAAGCCCTCCCGGGCCGGAAGTCCTAGCCAGCCCCGCCTCCTCACTCCCCAAAGGGAGGCCCCGTTTATCCTGGGGGGTGAGTCCTTGAAGGGGCTCCCAGACCTGGACCATGACCCACTTGGAGCTGTCATCAGCGGGCGAAACCTGCAGCAGCAGCAGCAAAAGGGCAAAACAGGTCTAATATCGCTCAAGAGGGACTGGCAGAATATTCTGGCCACCACGGCTCCTAGTTGCTGCTCCATAGCATCCCCCAGTGGCAGTTCAGGTGAGAATTCCAAGCCCTGTTTCTTCCCTGCCCCACCCCTTTTTGGTGTATGCATGGCCCCTTTCCAAAGCCATGATGTCACAATGCTTGGAAAAGGAGTGTGGCTATTATATGCCAGAAAGGGTGGGAGAACTCCTGTGCCCAGCCCCTTTTGTCTTAGTTAACCCCCTTTCCCGTGCTGTGATGTCACAGTGCTTGGCTGGCTGAGCCAGCCACTCCCAAACCTGATAAATTTGTCAGAGGTTGGGATCCCCCAGGATGTTGCCAGCCATCAATCTGTCAATTGTGATCAACATCTTGGACAGCCCTGTGTCTGAATATCCCCCAAGAGGTGCAAATTCAGCACTGGCATATAGAAGAGGACCTGCCAGCCCCGGTGGGTAGGGCCAGTGCCAGCTCATTGGAGGCAGTAAGGAGGAATATATTTGTGCCTCACTACCACCTCTGCCAGCTGCCCAGCTTGCTGTGCATAGTGCACTGCTGGAACGCTGATGAACGTGATGACACAACCACTACAAAGATGAGCCCCCCATTGGCACTACAGCTGGCAATATGCATGTGGCAGCTGTTGTGATCTCCAGTGACAGGGTGGGGGATCCCGTGGATGGCTACAGTGGACATGCCACAATGCACACATGCTGCCTGTGACCATCCCTGCTGGAGGATGCCCAGCCATGAGCATAGGCTAGCCAGCTGCCCACATGACTATCCGAGACATGTTGTGCAAACTGGCAAAGCGGGTGGTTGGTAGCACCATGTGCGCGTGCCAGCTGGTTGCTCACATGATATCTGGTGGGTGTTGTGCACTAGCACAGTCAGATGGGCAACTGGGGGCCCTCGGCAATTACTTAGCTTGCCTAGTCTGAGCACTGCTGCTGCTGGAGGTAGCGGGACCCGTTGCCTCCTGAGTTGTATTAGCCCATCCTGCCCATCACCACACAGACAAGCTGCTCTCAGAAATAAAACTGAATTCACCTTCAAGCAATAAAAATGATGCTTGGTCTCACTGGGAATGAGGAATGAGGCCCTGGCACCAGGAGTGGGAAAGGGAATCCCCATGCCAGCAGTAAGGGATGTGCTCCTTGCCTAGCCTGTCTGCTGGCTGCTAGCCACCCACAGGTGGATGGGCTGGCACTGGGAGACCTGCTGGCATCGCCCTGCTCTGAAATGAAGCCCCGATTCTCTCAGTGATTATGTCAATAGGGAACCTGGCCTCAGCCAGTCGGCTGCAAAACCGCAGGGGGAGGCCTCGTGTCATAGGGGGAAATGGCAACAACTAAAGTGCTAAAGGAAAGAGAATTAAGTGTTTGTTGCTTTAATGCCCTGTCTGGTGCCAGGTTAAATATGTTCCAGGCAGAGCTAAAAATACACAGTGAGGTGAATGACTGGGATTGTGGGCAAGCAGGGTCCTGGCATGTGAACAACTAGGATTGTGGGCAAACTGTCCTGGTGTATGAATGGCTTGGGGATGGGGCTTTTGGGGGCAGCAGGGAGATGGTGCAGAGGTCCTTGCAGGTCAGCTGTAGTGTTCCTGCCTGGCCAGTTGTCCCCACTGCTCTCTCTAGGAGCTAATGCCCTGAAGGGTCTCAGGCCTGTGGGCCTCACTTTCCATTATAGAATGGGGATTGTAGCCCCTTATAGTGGGGGAGGCATCAGGGCTGGCAGAGTAGAGGACAGAATGGGCCATATTAGTGCCCTGCATTAGGGCGTCTTAGGCTGTTTTAAGATGTGACAATAGCACAGATTTCAACACTTTTCCAAGTGTAGAAATCTGTGCTCTTGTCACGGCTGAATGCAGCCACCAGATGTTGGCCCGGGCTGGGGCCCAGGTTTTCATGGGCCATAGTGGTGCTTAGCCCGGACTGTTCCTCAGGACCATCCCAGAGGAGCAGCCTGGGCCAAGCACTGCCACAGCCTGTGCAACTAACACCAGACCGGGGTAACAGGTCATCACATTTGATGGCCCACTTTCTCTTACTCCGGTTCAGGTCTGCGGTGCTTACGCACATTGCCCCACCCCCTCCCTGACCCAGGTTGCTGTCACTCTTGTTTGGCGCCCAAGCCGAATCCTGCCCAGAGTTGGGGGCCTCACTCTGGGTAGGATTTAAGCGTGCCATCACATCTAAAAACACCCTTACAAACTGAAAGAGTGGAGGCTGTGGGGGTGCCCAGAGCTTCCCTCCCTTCCCCACAGCTTAGGAGTTCAGAGGCCACAGCCATTCTCTCCTAAATACTCAATTGTAGGGGATGTTGAAAGAGGCTCTGACCCAAGAACCCGCCCTCTGCTGCCAGGAGCCCCACACTCGATGGTGCGGGTGACAAGAACTTGGAGGGGAGAGGGGTGTCCGCCTGGTGGAACAGTGGGGCTGGTGAATCCCCTCCTTTGTCTCCTCTCCCCAAAGGGAGAGAACTTTGGGATGGGGTGCATCACCTAGGCTGCTGCTCTCTAGCTGGGCCCCATTTCTGCTGCTGTTACTAAGTTCATGTGGTAGTATCAAGGCCAGCAAATCTCCTCCTCACACTGCCAAAAATCTGGGGGAGCTGCCAGAGCCCCTATGTGCCCTCCTTTGCTTTGATAATGCCAAGGAGTTAGGGGCACAGGATGACTCCCACTCGCTCATTACCAACTATTCCGCTGTGCACTAGCACAGCCAGATGGGCTCGTGCACGCAAGCACCTTTAGACCTTGGGCTGTATCAGGAATGCAATGGAGAGGCCTGATGTTATATATGTTTGTCTGGAAAATGATAGAGCCTGACCAGAACATCCACTACTAGTTCTCTGCTGCCTGTAACTTTCCATTGCCTTATTCCTGCCCTTCCCTTTCTCCCTACTGTTAGCAAACCTCTTGCCTGTCAGTGCAGGCTCCTGGAAGCCTTCTTTAGGGGTGGGGAGGCCCCAGGAATCAGGTTGATGCTCACCATATTCATTTACCTGCACTGTTCTTCCCAACAGACCTACAACACAAACGCCCAGGTGCCAGACAGCGCAGGCACTGCCACCGCCTACCTGTGTGGGGTGAAGGCCAACGAGGGCACGGTGGGCGTGAGTGCGGCTGTGACGAGGTCACAGTGCAACACCACAGTGGGCAATGAGGTCACGTCCATCCTCAAGTGGGCAAAGCAAGCAGGTGAGTGAATGGCCAGGGCTGAGTGAGGTACAAGGCAGCCCTTGCACTCCAGGGCTTCCTCTACTGCTTGGGAAGGGCTCCTAAACCCTCCAAGGGATGGAGCGGGAGCTGAGGCCTATGCGGAATAAATAAAGATGTGAGAATCTGAGGGGGGGGTGTGAGAAACATTTAGGGGTAAACCCTTTGGCAGTGGCAAAGCAAAGGAGGGAGCACAGAAGAGTTCTGACTGCTCCCCCAGATTTTTGGCAATGTTTTCCCCCCAAGGCTGGGTAAGAAACATTTGGGGGAATGGAAAATAATAGTTCCATGCATGCTAAGAACCAATGTAACTAACTAGCAATTACTATTATAGCATTACTATTATTACAACTAGCTATTACTGTTGTACTGAGCCCAAAGGATATAACCAAGGTTGTTTTGATAATCAAGCAGTTTCAGTTTCCCCTTAAATTTACACACACACACACACACACACACACACAAAGAGGAAGGGGAGGACATTTTTTTATTCCTGTACCTTCAAATTTCTGGAAATGTTGCATCTCTGGGTGTAAGTGGACCTCCATCTCTTAATTCCACTTCATTATTCCTGTCAGAAGGAGCAGGAATCCCCAAATGGCTCCTGTAATGTACTACTTGGCAAGAGCAGACCCTTCTCCAAAGTACCCCTTAATTAGGGGAACACATATAGTCTGTCCTCATTACTTAATTCTTCGTAAGGGCAAATAAAGATATTAGACAGTCGCCAACAGTCCCCCCTCTGGCCCTTTCTCCGGGATCCTGTGAGTCACTTCTCAGTCTGGAGGGTCCCAGTGAGAGGGTAGTGAGATCCAGGGCCCTGAGGAGAGAGAGAGTCTCGGAACTGCAGCAGGCAGGCTGCTCTGGAGTTGACTGCACAGTCATGGGCCACTGTAGGATTAGCTGGGCTGAGGACGGCCCAAGGCAGAGCTCAGACCCTGAGATAGGCAGTACCCAGGGACCATGGCCTGATGGGGAAGGGACTGGCAGGAATGGGGGAATGAAGTACCACTGTGGAATAATAGCATTGAAAATATGGGACACTGGTGATGGAAAAACCTGTGAGCCATGTCCTTGGTGGGCTTGAGTGAGAAATGACTTTCAGGCAGAATGGGCATTCCTGTTACACCCTTCTCTCTCTGGACCATGTCACCTTTCTGTGCCTCAGTTTTCCCCCTATTTAGAAGGAGGGATGTTAGAGAGCTTTTAGGAGGATGAAATAATCACATGATGAAAATTTGAGTCTGAGACATGTATTATGATTATTATGTATCATGTATTATGATTATTACTTTTCTGTGAAAGAGCCGTTGTATGAGCTAAAATACTTGCCTTATAAATTTCCTGATCTGGATTACTGATAACTGGAAAGCTCCTAGTAGTTTCCTGAAACTGGGTAACAAATCCATAGAAAACGCATGTTAAATTCCCTACCTTTTTTGCTCAGCACAGGTGCGGGTTTTGCCTCGCCTCCCCTCACCCTGGACAGAACCACAGTTTTGTGTCACATAGTGTGGAACTGATGCATCTGAGCAAAGCCTAGATCTGGGTTGGTGTTGAGTTTCATGCAAGCCAGACGTTGCAGGACAGCCGCAAATCAAAATGATGAAACATTCTTGGCACCACAGAGTTACATGCAACTTTGCCAATTCCAGAGCTGAGAGGAACAGAGCATTTCAAATTCCTGAATCAAATTTCAGTATTTGCAGAGGGATGGCAAATGTAACCCCGATATTTAAAAAGGGATCCAGAGGCTATCCTGGAAACTACAGACCAGTAGTCTTGACATCTGTGCTGGGCAAAATGGTGGAAACTGAACTATAATTAAGTTTATCAACATGCCCAGAATCGCTGGGCATGTTGATAAACATGGCTTAATAGGGAAGAGTCAACATTCATTTAGCAAAGGTAAGTCATGCTTCACTAACCTATTGGAATTCTTTGAGGGTGTAAATAAGCATGTGGACAAGGGAGACCCAGTAGATATCGTGTGCCTGGATTTCCAGAAAGCATTCGATAAGGTCCCACATAAAAGACTTGAGAAAATTAAAAAGTCATGGGATAGGAAATAGTGTCTTACTATGGATCGGTAACTGGTTAAAGGGTGGGTAGGGTGGGGGGAATAGGTTAGGGTAGGGGGTGGTTTGGGATATTTTGATTCCTCCTTGTTTTTGAGTGTGTTAAGTGTTTTTATTGATGAATTGTGAGCCATCCAGAGCTGCCTGTGGCAGGATGGGCAGGGTAAGAAAATTTTCAAAATAAAAAATAAATAAATAAAGGATAGGAAGCAAGGAGTAGAACTAAATGGTCAGTTTTCACAATGGAGAGATGTAAAAAGCGGTGTGCCTCAGGGATCTGTATTGGAACCTGTGCTGTTTAATGTATTCGTTAATGATCTGGAAAAGGGCATTAAGAGTGAGGTGATCAAATTTGCAGATGACACCAAGGCCACTTTCAGACATCCCCCCCCTCCCC
>QEPC01014534.1:447790-488189 GCA_003113815.1 Sphenodon punctatus
CCCCCCTGCTCTAACCCACTAGCCCCCCACTCCCTTCCCACTGGGAGGGGAGTGGGGGGCTAGTGGGTTAGAGTAGGGGGATGGGTGTGTGGGTGGGAGCCAGGACTCCTGGGTTCCTTGGGAGAGGAGTGGGGGGCTAGTGGGTTAGAGCAGGGGGTGCTTGGAGCCAGGACTCCTGGGTTCCCTGGGAGGGGAGTGGGAGCTAGTGGGTTAGAGCAGGGGGTGCTGGGAGCCAGAGCTCCTGGGTTCTCAGGGAGGGGAGTGAGGATTAGTGGATTAGTGCAGGGGGGGCTGGGAGCCAGGGCTCCTGGGTTCTCGGGGAGGGGAGTGGGGGCTAGTGGGGACTGTGCGTGTTAAAATGGAGGTTTGGAAATCCTGAGAGAGATGTCTCTGCAAGTCATGCAATTTCAGTTGTGTTCAAAATGCTGGAAATGGGATGTGCGTGGTAAAATTGGACTCAGGCTGTGACCCTTAAAGGATGGGTCCCTGTGTTTTGGGTTTATAAATTATTTATTTTAAGCTTGATGTGCATGTAGACTGTGTGTTCTTCCATCCGATGTTAACCTTGGGAACTCCTTGCTGCTGGGTTATGCCATGCCACTGGCCTACCATCCCCCTGGCTCTGCCCCTAGGCCCACCAGCATTACTGCCCCAGTGCCCCTCCAACATCAAAACCCACCAGCTGCCCCTGATGGAATTTGATTACAGCATGTCCAGGAGGAAGGTTTTCAAATGCTGCTACCAATTGCACTGTGGAACCATGGGTGTTAATATAACGAGACAATGGCCCACTATAGCCCACACCAGCTGGGTGTCCACCTGTTTGTTTATTATGTGTTCACCCCCACTGGCCATGCGGCCACCACCCACTGGATATGCAGCCATCACTCACGGCAGGGTCTCGGAGCATGCGGAGCCTATCATGCAGGCAAATGTGAGCTAATGTGCGCCCATATGTCCACATCCCATCAATTACATTGTGTGTAGCCTTGTGCACGTACAGGTCTACCAGCACCATAGAGTTGTGGGCAAACAGCCAACAGCATTCCTAGGAGCCACTGCTTCCTGTCCCTTTTTCCACTCTTGCTCTCACTGGCACCTTAAAAGCCCAACATGCGCCGAATTCAGGCATGCATTGTCTCATCTCATCCTGGTTTGCAGCACGTGCCTAACGCTCACTCTTCAGAACTTGTTGCCTTCTCCAAAGCAACTTCCAGTCTTATCGTGACCGCCAGGCAACTACTGTAAGTTAATGCACCGGGGGCGAAGGGTTGCGTTTACACAGCTGCATGATAGACTTCTTTTTACTATCTAATTATGTGCGTTTATTTGTTTACTGTGTTCAGAGGTGGCCAGGAGAGCACTGGAGAGCAGGTGGATACTGCCCAGGACACAGCAGCACCGGACACGAACGGTACATGTGGGAAGGCACCATAGCGGGCCTGTGGGATGGGAGGGGCAGAAAGGCATCATGGTGGGATTGTGGGCTGGCAGGGGAGGTGGAATACAAAATGGCAGCGCTTGATTTCAGTATGTTTTTCTGTCCTCTACAGGATTGGTAAAGGGAAACATGCTACGGTCATCTATGAGAATTTCAGAAAGCCTGTAGGCTTGCTGGTAAACTTGACAGTAAAGTGAATGTTCTGCAGCAGAAGGAGGAAAATGCCCCCCCCCAGTTCCCCACCCCCAAGTGACCACATCTGCCTGCCCCCAAAAGGAGGGGGGCAGAAGAAGAAATAAACAAGCTATAGTTAAATTAAAAGTTTATATTGTAAAATAAAGTTGCTATATTTTTCACAATCCATGGTTTCCATGCTTATTCTGGGAAAGGTGGGAAGTTTGGTGGAGTGGGGATAGCGGAGCATTATGGTATGGCATTGTGATAAGCCTCTTTGGGGTCTGAGGGGAAGGGGGGACAGATGCATCAAAAATGACCATGCCTTCTCTGACCATCACCTTGCACATGATAGGGGACAGTAGAGAACAGCGATTTGGCATAGCAATAAGCCGCTTTGGGGGCTGGTGGTTGGAGGCACTTCCCCTTGTGGGGTGGCCCATAGTAGCCAGCAACACACCTGTGCCTCCATGCTTATTGCCATTCCCAGACCCAGCTAGCCTGCGAATGCCAATAGGAAAGTGAAGGCCTTCAGAGCTGCAGCTGGCTCACCTGCAAATGTCAGTAAGGAACACACAGGGAAAGGAAAGGGCAGGAAATAGCACCGGTATGTGTGGCTGGAGGGTCCAGAGGAAAACACTCCGACACACTGGAAGCATACAAGGCCACCTAAGGCTGAAATTTCAACGTATGGTGATGCTGGAGAAGGGAGTACAAGAGACACATACTTGACTGAGTATTTTATGCAAACCTGGAGGAATTTCCAACCCCACAGTGACCAAGACCCCACTAAAACAGCGTGCTGCAACTTGCCAGTGAGCTCTGAACTGTGCTGTGAGGTATGGATGTGAGAAACCGGGCTGAGAACATGCAAAGACTGATTGCTTGGACTGATCGCTTTTGCTTCAAATTTTTACTTTTGCTTTTCACTATAGGCGCTCAGTAAAGTGTGTAATTTGCTCAATAAACTCAGGGTTATGTGCATAGCAACACGTTACTTCCAGATGGCAAGTGTAAACCAAGGTATACGCCTCTGAGTAGGTGGGGATAGCAGGCACTGGACGACTTCTCAGTGTCGTAATAGCCCTGAAGAAAGAAACAGCTGGGGCAGCTTCTTAATCCCATATTTCACCATGGCTGAGAGTCATGATAAGTGTTGGGTACAGGGAAAAGGGAGGGAAGGACTGGTGGACAGAGCATTGCAGGGAAGTACGCCTGCCCACGTATTAGGCTTGTCACGGTAAACCCATGATTGGGGACTGATTGAGGGCACACAAAAAAATATACACAGGGTCTGCCTGTTTATTAGGCATACACTAAACGAAATGTGAGCAGGAGCTGCATGAACCAGACCCAACCTCCAGCGGGCTATCTCGTTTGTTAACAGCATACATGGTCTGGCAATGGGATATAGGGCTCTTGTAGCTCATTCTGTCCCCCACCCCCTGCTCCCACACACTGACCGGAGCAGCAGGATTATACCCTGAGTTGGGTATTCAGGCTGGCCCTGTATCTCCCCCCCCCCCCCTTTCTTCTCTCTCCCAGGGCTTAACACCCCATTGCATGCTTGATAAGCGTGCCATGAATCGCACTCTAGTGCTGCTACTCAGAGTATACTAGCCGCCTACTGCTGCCAGCCAGTAAAGGTGAGACGAGAGCAGGAGTTCCCATTCTGAAGGGAAATACCAACCTTTTGGGAGTGCTTGCGAGTGTCAGTTGGTACTTCAGTTTCCGGTGATTCTGTGCTTATGCCATTTTCCAACACTTTCCAGGACTTTGGGGGGAATTTTACAAGATTTTTTACAGAGAGCACTTCTGTGGCAATCTCCAGCTCTTCCAAAGTGCTTAGCAACAAGATTTTGTCTCCACAGTCCCTTGGGGTGCATGCAGGGCACACATGCGGCTTGGGACTGGCCTGTGGCAACCCTGTTCATCTTGCAAAAAAACCAAAAAAAACCAGAAGATAGCAAAACCAGCAGGAAAGTTGATAAATTTCCATGTCACGCAAATCTTGGTGAATGCCCTGCTTCTGTTGGAAGCAGCCCTCGCCAAGATTTTCCATTTCAGGTCTAGTAGCCGGAGCTTCGTGGATCTGTGTGTAGCAAGGGGTTTTCCAGGGGCACTGGGGTATCTTTGGGGGAATTAGCAAAACCCTGCTGCCATGTCTAGTCAGCCATCAGCTGGGCTGTATCCCCCTAAGAAGGCATTTATACTATGTGGGGTCCCCATGTAGGGGCCCCACCCTTGGCCTCCAGCCTCCTCTTATAGCCAAGGCCTACACCTCCAATAGTGTACTAGCATATGGGTTTTATACCCTTTAGGGTCCTCAGACCATTCCCTTAGTTGTGGGGTTCAGCCTCTCAAGGTCTGAGACCCTGAGTTCTTTAATAGTCCAGGTAGCCTAAAATAAGCAGATCCCGCCTTAGCTGTTCCATCAAACAGGTTCTGCTGAGAAGGATTCAGGGAAGGTCTCACTAAAAAAGCTCCAGCAATGAGGAGGCAGACACTGAAGCAGTACACTCCTTCTCCTGGAGCCACCCTCAGCAGACTGCGCTGAGGCCCTTTATAGGCCTTTAGCATGCTCATTTCCATCTGGCCTTACTGAGCAATGGCATGTCTGTGGTCTTAGAGCTCAGAAGACTTTCTGGGGCTCTACTTAGCATGCCCCAGGACTTTGACTTCAGAGGGCTTTATTTAGTTATTTATTTTATCAATTTATATCCCGCCCCTCCTGAAAACAGCTCGGGGTGGCTCAACTAGGCATGCTCCAAGTTTGATGCCTGGGTATATAGCTGCTAGGCAGCTTAGTAATAGGGGTCATACTAGCTCAGAGGAGCCATCTTATTACACCATGTCTCTCTGATTTCTGTGTCCCTCACCAGTGGGAGAGTGGTTGGAGAGGGACAAGGCACATGCAGACACCCTCAGCCATAAACACACCCTGAGTCCTGACCCCCATTAGCACAAGCTGAACTTCCTCCATAGTGAGAAATAGTAACTTGTTCAAGGCCACTCAGTGAGTTTATGGTTAAGACAGGTCCAAGTTCAACATCTTATCCACTAGGCTACACTGACTGTCATAGCCCTAGTTCTAGTCCTTGTTTGGGGATGGTAGGATTTGGAGGGAGAGGCATAGGGAATAGGACTTCTGGGATAGGGGTTCAGGTCCCCTCAGCAAAATTCTAGTTGTGCCCTTGATAGTGGTGTGGGGGTGTGTGAGAGAGAAATGCAGGCATTGCAAGCAGTGTGAGAAAGTGCCACCCCTTTGCAAATGACTGTCTCAGAACAGACATTGATTAACCCAATAAACAGCATAGAGTGAGGATGGCTGGATGGGAAGCCTGGGACAGCAACTCAATTAGGAAAGGAGGTGAAACAACCCCACATGGAGATCTAAGGGGAACAGGTAATTAAAGGATTTGCAGTTAATTACAGTGGGCTCTAGCAGCTTGGCTGAGATTGTGCCTTTGAAACCTGGCTGCATCTAGATGGGCTTGCGCAGCCTTGGAGCTCTGTCTCCAGAGAGTCCCTGCTTCATTCACCGGAGCTCTCTGTTCCCATCCCTTCCCACCAGATTGCCCTGTGGGAACATCTCTCTGCCTTGGGTCCCAGGGTAAAGTGGAAGGGAACCATCACTCAGATAATGCCAGGTGTGCTCAGCTTGGGATTGGGGCAGGGAATGAGCATGGTTCAGACCTCAAATCCCACAGTGGAGTTGAGCCCCCTTTGCTTGTAGTCACTTTACTGGGAGCTGATGCTGCACTGGGCCTTCCTAAATAACTCACAGAGAATGAGCAGGATGGAGAAGTCTTGCCATAGCTTTGTTAAGACTTTGAGAAACCCAGAGCAAATGGGCCTGAGCCCCCGGGAAAAGCCTCTGCATGTTCCTGCTCTCCAGGCGGTTCCCTGGCAGCAGGAGGATCCTCCCTGCTCCAGAGGCAGGAGGTGGGTCATGCTCCTCTTGTCTGTACGACAGGGGGGGCGGCGTTCTCTGTTGCTGCCTCAATGTTGTGGAACTCTCTCCCCTTGGAGGTCTATCTGAGTCCAAGTCTGAGCATCTTTTGGAGGTGGTGTAAAACTTTTCTTTTTATTAAGGCATTTGATGGGCAGGGATAGCAATTAGCGGGAGGGTTTTTTTAGGTGGGGGGCTGGAGTTGGTGTGGGTAGGTTGTTTGGGGTTTTTGTTGAATTGTATTTTAATGTTTTTTAATTGCATTATGTTTTTTGTAAGCCACCCTGAGCCTCGGGGAAGAGCAGGGTAGAAGTGTTAATAAATAAATAGTGACCGGATCTCTCAGTTGGCTCTTTCAGCATTGGGAGCGAAGAGCTGAGTCCAGTCTTCAGACGTTCCCCCCCCCCCCCTCCCCACTGCTGACCACTGCATTCCAGCCATGGCCAGCATGTGCCTAAGGAGGGAGTTCAGCTCCCCCTGAGTCACAGTCTTGAAGGAGGTGGCAGAGAAATATGGCCTCAACAACATGGGGGCTTAGATACGAAGAGGCACAGGGTCCCCTCTGGCACCAACAGTGAAATTACCCCAACGTTCTGGGGAGAGAAGCAGTTTACTGCAGAGGTTCACCTGACTCAAGGGATAGCTCTACCCCCAGCAATTGACTCAGGCAGCAAAAAGAGACATAACGATAACTCCACTTTAACATTTCTTATGCATGTTGCAGGGCTGTATTTGGTGTCCTATGTAGCTTTGCAACAGGCATAAGAAATGTTAAAGTGGAGTTAGCGTTAAGTCTGTTTTCACCCAAGGTTTGTTTTGTGGAGATGTTTGTGTCGGGGTAATTATAGGGGCAAAATCAATGGAGAATTCTCTTCCCACAAGGGCATGGATGTCCTGGGAACATCCTGAGGAGGGCTGCCCTGACTATTTTGCAATACCTCCCCCCACCTCAACCCCACCAAGAGCTGCCAAGTGAGTCCATTCAAGGAACCCTACCTGGCTTCTGTCTGGAGGCTGAGCACTGCCACTGCTGCTTCTCTGGCACTCGAGTGCCAACATACCCTCCAACAGTAGACTGACAGAAACAGGTACACTTCATGCCACCCCTGATTTGCACACATTTGCACGTGTTTATGAAAAATTGTAATAGTCCACTTTGGGGCTGAGCTGGGAAAAAATGATATTTGTGCGAGAGGCTCTGTGTACGTATATGTTTGTATTAGTAGTGTTTTGAATAAAAAACAACTCATGAGTATTTCTGAGGGTCGGAGGAGTGGTCCTGAGTGGTCAGGCCAGTCCTCAGACCCTTGGGGAATACTTGAAAGTTTCTGAGGGTGGTGGTGAGTGTTTAGGAGAAGTGGGGGGCCTAGCAGGGGGGTCAGGGAAGGGTTACTTACTTTCCGGAGGGGTCCTGTGCCAATGCGTGGCCTCTTCCTGGCTGGTAACTTTGAAAGTAAAAAACCCCACAGGTGAACATGCTCAGAAAGGGCCGGAATGGCCAGTGCTATCTTTGAAAAGGGCCAAGCATGCTCAGAAAGGGTTGGGTTTTTTACCCCTCTGGAAGGTAAGACCCCCAACTGTCATTGAACATGGGGATTCCATGGTACATGAGGATTTCTGGCGATCCTCCAAATGTTCCCTAGCTCAGTTTCTCAGTAGAGGATGTTGAGATACATACTGTATTCTATGTGATTTCTTGTGAACGTGGGGTTAGAAACAAGGATGCCCAGGATGTGAAATAACTCAATCCAGCTCTGAAATTAGGTTGGCCAGATATGCAAATTTTAGAGGACACTTATGAGAAATACATGTTGCAGGGCTCCTGAGGTACTTACTTCAGTAGTGATACTCTACTTTGCAAGCTTTTACACTTTGCAGAGTAATTATTCAGGAGGAGGTTATTCAATTCAGGGAGTTAATGACTGTGTGAATAGTTGGTGTTGAGTGTTTTGACACACTTTAGTTGCATCTTTATGCACATGATCACTTATCCCTGTGGATAAACTGAAGTAATGACTCCTCTTTAATCAGGAGTATGTACCCCAGGAGAGAGCCACCCTTTACATCACTTGAAATGCTATTTTTGTGGGATCGAGTCCTTAGAGACATAAAGGTGCAATGTGTAGAGATCTATAGGTACATTTTTTACATACAACGATGTAACAGCATGTAGCAAACTATATCGCTGGGGGAAGCCTTTAGGAGAAGCAAGATGTTCAGGCTGTATGTATTAGATAAACAATGTGACAGATGACTGCGTTTATCTGTTTAGAGCAGGGGCTTCCACACTGTGGGTGGGAAGGGACCCAAGCAAGTTTGTACCCTCTGCAGGCAGAGTCATTACCTCAGCTGATAGTCCTTTGTGTGATTTTGTTGCTGGCTGGGGTCATATTTGGAGTCATGGCCTTAGCCAGAAACTTACTGGGTGACCTTGGGCCAGTCGCAATATTCTCTCAGCCTAACCTACCTCACAGGGTTGTTGTGAGAATTAAAAAGTTATTAATTAGTTCTTTGTGAAGTGCTCCAAGTGCCATGGCGGGGGGCGGGCAGCTATGTAAAAATAAAGATGATGATGCATTATTATTATTTATTATTATTTATTTATTATATTTAAATAGAGATTTAAACAAGCAAATGGTTTGGGTGGCTGCTGTGTTGGTCCCAAATATGAAGGAGACAAGGGACAAAGGGCTTGTTCAGGCATGACACTAGACTATGATAGCTGTAGCAGAGACCAGTAATGGCTGCATTTGTACAGCAAGTAGGGAGGAACCTAAAAGGGAGGGGGCAATTGGTAGGGATGGGGAAGGGCCAGGGAAGGGGGAACCTGTAAAGCTCTGCAAGCGATCTGCAGCATTTGGGATCAGGCTCACTGACCTTATATGGGTACAGAATAATGATTTGTTGATGCAAGTACCATGTCACTAAGCGGTTAAAGTTAACCGGGAGGAGAGATGCCCCAAGGCAGAAGGACTACTTCTCCGTTTTGAAGTCCATGAAGATATTTTGTGGCAGGTGTTCCACTCATCACCTAATGGAAATATTATAGAGCAAGTATTCATTCCCCAGTCTGCTAAAGCAACATTACTCAGGCTCCCCCCACAATGTACTATGGGCTGGGCATCTTGAGCAGGATAAGACATTGGATAGGATCCTTGCCCACTTTTATTGGCCAGAGACCCATAAAGAGGTTGAGCACTACTGTGCCTCATGCCTAGCTTGCCAGAAAACACTAAGGGCATCTTGCAGGCCCCTTTACCTCCTGTGCCCTTGGTTGATGTCCCATTCAAGAGGGTGGGGTATTGATGTTGTGGGACCGTTGGAACCCAGCTCTCAAGGACATCGCTTTATCTTAGTTCTTGTTGATTATGCAACCTGGTACCCTGATGCCATAGCCCTCCAGAATACAATGGCTGAAGTCCTGGCTAGGGAACTAGTGATAATGTTCTTCTGGGTGGGCTTGGTGGTCGACAACAGAACATATGGGTTCTGTTGTCAGTTCAGCCCCAACATATGTCAGTCTATCACCTGCAAACAAACAGGCTTGTGGAACTTTTCAGTCAAACGTTGAAAACAATGTTATGTCACTTTGTTCAAGATATACCACAGGACTGGGATCACCTGCTGCTGTTCTTATTATTTGTGGCAAGCGAAGTATCCCAATCTTCTATGGGGTTTCCCCTGTTCGAGTTGTTGTTCAGGTGGAAGCCCTAAGGGTTTTTTAGACTAAAAAAAGATTTGTGGGTGCCGAGGCCTTCAAATGTACATAATCTTGTACAGTATATACTTGAGCTTAAAGGAAAGTTACAACAACATGCTAAGTGGACTCAGCAACATTTGCAGGTCACCCAGCAGAGGCAGACAGAGGACTATAATTTAAGAGCACAGTCTTAAGCTTTCCAACCCGGAGGCCGAATGCTCATAATGCTGCCTAGTACAGCCAGCAAATGATGTGCATCATGACAAGGACTTTATTAAGTAAAAAGGAAGGTCGGGCCAGTTGACTATGAAGTTGACTGCTTAGAGCAAGGAACTAGGCTCTTCCATGTCAATTTACTAAAGCCCTGGATGGAGTGAGAAGCTCTGAATTTGGCCCCTGAAACATCCTAAGAGTTCCTAGGTCCAAAAACCTAGGTAGTTAACAAAGCAACAACTATCCAGGAACTAGTTCTGGATTGTGCTGCCAATCTCATGGACACTACAGAAACCTGACTGGACCTTGAGTCGGGGCCTGTCTTGACTGACCTTGTTCCAGCTGGGTATTCCATGCAGCATCAGCCACGGTTGGAGGGAAGGAGGGGCGGTGTAGCTATGATTTTTAGAGAGCGATGGTTGGTTAGGAGATATCCGGTGCAAACCATGGTAGGGATTGAGGCTCTTCACCTGGTGTTCGATTTGGTGGGGGACAGTTTGGGGGTGCTGCTTGTATACCGTGTTCCTACCTGTACGACAGCATCTCTACATACTCTGGCAGAGGTGGTGGCAGGAGCGGTGTTGCGGTCCCCAAAGGCATTAGTCTGGGGGGATCTCAACATTCACACAGATGCCGATCTCAGGGGGGCGGAGCATGAGTTCATGGCCACCATGGCAACCATGGGCCTGTCCCAGATGGTCAGCGGCCTGACACACCAGAGGGGACATACTCTCGATCTCATGTTTTGCACTGGCCTTGAGGCGAGTGCTCCGCTATTGGGGGAAATATCAATGGTGCCCTTGTCATGGTCGGATCATTATCTCCTACAGACCTCTTTCTTAGCGCATGTCTGCCCCCGGAAGGATGTGGAGCCAATTCAAATGGTTCGCCCCCGAAGGCTAATGGAACTGGAACGGTTCCGGTTGGCCCTCGGGGAGTTACCCTCTGACTTCGACAACTGTCTCATCAATGACCTTGTTGCGCTATGGAACACTCTGTTGACTGAGGCCATTGATCGTACAGCTTCTAGACGTCTGCTGCCCAGGCAAGAGCACCGTAGGCCTCCATGGTTTTCGGAGGAGCTGCAAGTGCTGAAGCGAGAAGGGCGGCAGTTGGAGCGATGGTGGCATCGTTATCGTACTGAAGCTGACAGATTGCGGCATAGAGCCAGTTTATGAGCATATGCCAAGGCTATGAGGGAGGTCAGTCCGGCCTCCCTCCACCCTGGAGTGGAGTCATCTATGCCGTAGGCATATGGGGCAACTCATAAATACATATAATAAATAAATAATAAATATAAATCTATAGCACGCTGTGATAGGTTTATGAATTATTTTGTGGATAAAATCGCTCGGATTCACTATGATTTCGACACTGCACTTATTACACTAGAAGAACCAGAGATTATGGAAGTCATGCCTTGTGCAGTTTTATGGGATCAATTTCAGTTGGTGACACCCGCTGATGCGATCGAGACCCTTGGGGCTGTTAGGACCACCTCTTGTGAATTAGATCCATGCCCGTCTTGGCTAATTAAATCTTGCCAGGAGACAATAGGGCCATTGCTGGTGGGGGTGCTCAATGCCTCCCATCAGGAGGGCAGAGTGCTGGGCTGTCTCAGAGACCTCTCCGGGCCCGATCTGGCCACTCTCGTCCATGCCTTCATCATCTCGAGGCTAGACTACTGCAACGCGCTCTACATGGGGCTTCCCTTGTTTCTGGTTCGGAGGCTGGAGCTAGTGCAGAATGCGGCAGCCTGTCTCCTGACGGGGATGGGGTGGTGTGAGCACATAACACCAGTGCTCCGTGCTCTGCACTGGCTGCCTATAGTGTACTGAGCCAGATTCAAGGTGTTAGTATTGATTTACAAAGCCCTGCACGGTCTGGGCCCCTTATATCTCGGGGACCACCTCGCCCTCCGTGCCTCAGAGCGATCCCTTCGGTCCACCAGGGGCACCTTTCTGGAGGTCCCCCGTGTAAGACGAGGGGCCACAATGGAGAGAGCGTTCTCAGTGGCCGGGCCGCGGTTGTGGAACTCCCTCCTGGAGGAGACTCACCTGGCTCCAGGCCTGTTGGCCTTTTGACGTATCTGTAAGACTTGGCTGTTCGCCCAGGCCTTCGGAGGAGGGGTGTGTGTGAATTTTTGTGGGGGGTGTTTTAAATTTGTTTTTAATTATGATATTGTAGATTTTTTATGTTTAAAAATTGTTTTATATTGTGCTGGAAGCCGCCCTGAGATGCCGTAGGCATTGGGAGATGGCATATAAATACAATGAAATAAAAATAATTTTTTTAAAAAGAGGCGGCGGTGCGGCCTCTGCTCAAGAAACCATCGCTTGATGTTGACTCCCTTGCCAGCTATCGACCTGTCTCTAACCTTCCCTTTATTGGCTCAGCAGTTGCAGGGGCATCTCGACCACGTCGGTTTTCTTGATCCCTCGCAGTCGGGATTTCGTCCGGGTTATGGCACGGAGACTGTGCTTGTAGCCTTGGTAGATGATCTGCGCCGGGAGAAGGACTGGGGCTGCTCAACCCTGTTGGTCCTATTAGATCTGTCAGCTGCCTTTGATACGGTGGATCACGAGATGTTGGTGGCATGCCTGCGGTGGCGCGCCTTCGGGAATGTGCGGGACTGTTCTTGAATGGTTCCGCTCATTCCTGACTGGGAGAATCCACTGAGTGGTACTCGGGGAGTGTTTTTCATCATACCAAGACCCGCGTGGGACCCGTGTGGTGTCCCGCAGGGTTCGGTGTTATCCCCCCTCTTGTTCAGTGTATATATGCAGCCTCTCGGCGAGGTGATAAGGAGGTTTGGCATACAGTGTCACCAATATGCTGATTACAAAAGGTATGATGGTACAGATAAATAAATAATAGGTAAATCCAACAACAACTGCAAGGCAAATAAACTCCACAGAAAAAAGTCATCCTTTGGTTTCCCAGGTACGGAGTCTGGGGGTACTCCTTGGTGCACAGCTCCCCCTGGATGCCCAGGTGGAGGCTGTGGTGAGAGGTGCCTTTTGCCAATTACATCTGGTATGTCGGCTTAGGCCATACGTTTCGGACTCTGACCTGATCGCCATCATCCATGCTTTCATCACCGCTAGACTAGACTATGGTAACACGCTCTACCCATGATGATGGCCCGGAAGCTGCAGCTGGTGCAGAATGCGATGGCCCGTCTCTTGGTGGGACTGGGCTGCCGGAAGCACATTACACCAGTGCTCCATTCTCTGCACTGGCTGCCAATAGTTTTCCGAGCCTGATTCAAGGTGTTGATTTTAACCTATAAAGCCCTACAAAGTCTAGGCCCAGCCTATCTGCGAGACCGCCTCACCCCCCGGGTACTGGACCGGCCCCTGCGGTCATTGGGGGATGCCCTCCTTGTGGCCCCTGAGTCTTCCGGGGGGCCACGCAGGGGAGGGCGTTCTCGGTGGCCGCACCGAGGCTGTGGAACTCCCTTCCGGTGGGGGTATGTCTGGCCCTGGATCTTCACTCCTTTTGTAAAAGCTGTAAGAGCTGGCTGTTCCGCCAGGCATTTGGTGGGGGATAGGGGTGGGGGGGAGGAGAGGGATGGGGGTATAATAATATGTTTTATAGTTTTATGATTTTAATTGTCAATGTATACTGCTGTGAGCCACTCCAAGCTGCCTATGGCAGGAGGGGCGGGATACTAAATGCTTTTAATAAATAAATTAATTAATTTTAAAAAACCAAATTTAGGATCTTAATAGTGCAGTTGGGGGAGTAATTAACTGTAAAACGATGACAGAATTTGACATAGTTAATACATCTATATCCAGATGTATTTTTGTCACTACCAAGATAAACACCATATCGCTCTGAATCCTGGAGTGAAACTCTGGTGTCGAATATACCACACACCTGCTGGGATGCAAGAAGTACTTCTCTGGGAAATCAAAGAAATGCTGAGATGGGATATTATCAAACTAAGTAACAGCTCATGGTGTAGTTCACTGGTACTACTCATACCTAAACCCATTAGAACAAGAATTTGCATCGATGTTCGCCATCTTAATTTTGTATCTGTGGTAGATGCTTATCCTATGCCTCACATTGAAGAACTACTTGAGGGTCTCAGGGAGCAGCGTCATTTATATTGACCCTCGACTTAACGTATGGATACTAGCAGATCTGTTGCTAAATCCTGTCGCTTCTCCCTCCATAACATTGCTAAGATTCGCCCTTTTCTCTCTGTCTCGTCTGCCAAAACTCTTGTTCATGCTCTGGTCATCTCTCGCCTCGATTACTGTAACCTCCTTCTCACTGGCCTTCCTCGGTCTCACCTTTCTCCCCTCATCTCTGTCCAAAACTCTGCTGCCAGGGTCATCTACCTCGCCAGTTGCTTCGACCATGTGCAGCCCCTCCTCTCTTCGCTTCACTGGCTTCCCCTTCCAGAACGAATCCTGCACAAGCTCCTAGTCTTCACCTATAAAGCTCTTCACAACCTCGCTCCCCCCTACCTCTCTGCGCTTATCACCCTCCATACTCCAGCCCGTGCACTTCGCTCCTCCTCTGTCCCTTCTCTCACCCTTCCACGCCTTCCCTGCTCCCCTAAGCGCCTTCGTCCCTTCTCACTTGCTGCCCCCCATGCCTGGAACTCCTTCCCTGTCCACATCTGCCTTGCCCCCTCCCTTCATACCTTCAAATCTCTCCTTAAAACTCACCTCTTTCGCTCTGCTCCGTCTGACTCTTTATCCTGCTGAACCACTATTCCTATACCTACGATCGGTTTACCCTTATCCTTGCAACATGGACCTGCCTGCTGTCATTCTCATCGTAACCAAGCCAAGTACGTGCACTTGAGACCTCGCATCTTCATGAATGTTAGACCCCTTGTCTCTCCCTCTGTTCCCCTTCCTAAGTCTCTCCCCCAGCTCCTGTCTCTCAGATTGTAAGCCCTAGGGGCAGGGACCGTGTCTATTTTATTACTTTGTAAAGTGCCAGGTACACTGCTGGCGCTATATAAATGTTTGTTAATAATAATAATAATAATAATAGCAGATCCCCTCCTTTCAGATTCTGCCAAACCCTAACTGAATTTGCTATGCCTGATGGTCTTTTCCAATTTAAAAAGCTGTCCTTTGGACTTCATGGGGCACCGCCACATTCCAACCATTAGAACATAAGAACATAAGTAGTTCCGTAGTACTGTATTGGATCAGACTCAGACCAATGGTCCATCAGGCCCAGCATCCTGTCTTCGACAGTGGCCAATCTCTTTCTCTTAGGAGAAGTACCTGAGAGGTCACAATGGGCAATCCATTCCCTGTTGTTCAAGCCCCCAACCGTAAGAGGTTGTGTTCCCAAAACCTACCTGGCTAATAGCCATTAATGGACCTATCCTCCAAGAACTTATCCAATCCCTTTTTAAAGCTAGCTAGACTTATCAGTCATGACCATTTCCTCTGGCAGCAAGTTCCACAAGTTAATCATGTGCTGAGTGAAAAACTACTTTCTCTCTTATTTGTTTTAAATCTGCTGCCAGTTAATTTCATGGAGTGTCCCCTTGTTTTAGTACTGTTAGAGAGGGTAAATAACCACTCCCTAGTCACGTGTTCCACACCACTCATGATTTTATAAACTTCTATCATATCCCCTCTCAGTCATCTCTTCTCTAAGCTGAAGAGCCCTAACCTATTAAGCTTCTCTTCATACGGGAGCTATTCCATACCCTTGATCATTTTTGTTGCCCATCTCTGTACCTTTTCTAGTTCTACTATGTCTTTTTTGAGATGGGGCGACCAGAACGGCACACAGTACTCCAGGTGCGGCCATTCCATAGATCTATATAGAGGCATTATGATATTTTCAGTTTTATTAATGGATAAACTGTTGCATTTGGATCATGGGTATGCCATGGCATATTTAGATGATGTGATCATATACACTAGGACCTGGCCCTCACACCTGAATCACCTACAGACTATTTTGGAGATCCTCCAAGGTACCTGCCTAGCAGCAAACCTCCAAAAAGTGCTGCCTCAAAAAAGTAGAAGTTTTTAGGGCACATAGCCAGTAGAGGAATCCTCTGACCACAAGTTTCCAAAATAGAGGCATTGCAAAATAGTACCAGACCAGTGACAAAAAAAATCTAGAAACATTTTTAGGGGCCATCAGCTGTTGGAGGGTTCATTCCCAAGTGTGCCAAAATTTCCTTTCCACTAACCAAACTTTATGAGGAAAGGCCCCCTATGATGCTGAACTAGGACCAAGAAGACAAGAAAGCCTTTGCCCTTTTAAAACAAGCATTGATCTCAGAGCCTGTGCTTCACTGTCCAGATTTCAACCGTCCTTCCCAATTACAAACAGATGCCTCATCTGTAGCTAAAACAGTGGTACTGCCTCAAGAATGGGAGGGGAAAGAGCATCCCTTCCTATATAATCAATAAAGCTGTGGGTTCTCTGGTGGAGACTTGGACAGAGCTGAAGCTATAAAAGATGTGGGTGAGAGGGGTGTAGATGCTTGCTGATCCCATAGAATACTCCCCCCACCACAGGTGTCCGGCCAAGGGGTGTGGTAGCCTTAGGATATTTGCTGTCTTTGGGTGCCATTGGGTTCGCAGAACTATCCATGCCTTCTGAACAATACATGTCAAAGAAAGAAAGAAACAAACAAACAAACTGGAAATTATAAGGGGAGGTGTTGTGTTGGTTGTATGGGGACAGGGAGCTGTCACAGAAGAAGCCCTCTTATAGCACGGCCTCAGGAATGTGACTCTTGGGAAGGAGATCTGACTGGTATCAGACTCCAGATTTGAGCAAAAGTCAGTCCGTTGGGCAGGGACCAGGGTGGACATGCTGTCTACAGCAGCAGCCTTCTGGGACCAGTATTGATGGGTCTGTGCAACTTCTGGAGCCTCCAGGGACACCACATGCTACCACTCCACCCCCCAGTTGTTGGTGGCTGTCCCTTGGGCTCCTGCTTTGCTGACTGATGGAATGTAGTAGGATCCTCTCGCCATGCAAACTCCAGGCTAGGACTTATGCAGCAGTGGGGAAGGGAGACTAAAGAACTAGAGCTGGCCTGGGCAACAATTTTTCTTTGGTAGGAGCCGTGTAAATAAATAAGCATTTTGCTTGAAATAAGACCCAAAACAAAACAGCCAAGCCTGTTATTTGGCCGCTTAATAGGCTCATTTTTATAATTTTAACTCTGTCCCAGACTGGAAATAATTATATGTTGGGGAAGCAGATTAAATTCAGTATGGTTTTTGATGTTGTTTTTGCAGCTTTGTGCTTTGCCCGTTAAGCTCCCGAATCCAAGCCTGTGTGCAAGCTAAAAATAATAATTAGAAAATAATGATGCTTTTGAATCCAGCACCTGATGTATAAGGTCCCAGGTTCAATCCCTGGCATCTCCACCTCAGGATCCCTGGTAGCATGCCTGGGGGAGGCCTCCGCTGGGGGCTTGGAGGGGTCTCAGGTAGCACACCAGGATGGCCTCTACCAGAGACCCCGCAAGAGCCAGATTTGGACCCGAATTTGAAACCCCTGCTGCCATGTCAGGTTGTGAAAATACTGGGCTAAGATGGACCATTGGTCTGACTCAGTTAGGCAGTTTGAGTTTAGTTTAGTTTGGACTATTAGAAATCCTCTGGTCTCACCTCTTGCATTGAACAGGCTGGAGAAACCCTTGCATCAGGCCCAGAAACTGGTCTGTTACAGGCTTTTGCTTGAGTTATAGCAGGGGAGCAACAAGTATTTTACTAAGGGTGCAGCCTATGCCCTGCCCCACCCCTAAATCCGACCCTGATGCTTCCCACCCTGCCTGGCCATCCCCTCCTTTCCCTCCTATGGGCTGTTCCCATCTACTAGATTTGCCCCCCTTCCCTACCACAGTCATACTCCAACTCTGCTGGGTGAGCAAGATGAAGCAGTGAATTCTCCAAGTAGGGGACCCCTCTGCGCCCTTCTCTTCTCTCTCCTGGCTCTATTCCCCCCACCCCCATCCCTTAAAACATACACTTGGATGTTTCTGCTCCTGCTGCTGCTCCCTGTTGCTGGATGTCTGGTGGAGGTAGGGGGTGCCACCTAGTCCCATAGTCAGGTAGAAGGTGGGGGTTGGCAGTGGGGAGATGGAAAGGGAGCACAGGCTCATGCTGCTGTTGGTTGAGCAACAGGATGTGTTTGTGTCAAGTGTGGGTGGGTTCATCCTTTTTGTTGTGCCCTTGAGCTATGAGATTGCTACTCCTCTTTTAGGTTGAAAGAACTGGGTGTGTTTAGCCTAGAGAAAAGAAGACTAAGGGATGGGACATGACAGCAGTTTTAAATATATAAAAGAATGTCACACAAAGATGGTGAACGGCTGATTTCCACTGTCACCAAAGACCGAATGGGAGGGAATAGGCTTAAATTACAGCAGTATAGATTTCAGTTAGATGTTAGAAAAGACTTCCTAACTCTAAGAATGGATGGGTAGTCTTCCTTGGAGGTTTTCAAAACTCAGTTGGACAAGCATTTGCCCACAGTGCTGTAAACTAAAGATATTCTGCTTGGAGCAGGAAATTGGACTAGATAGCCCTCAACCTTTATAATTCTATGGCTTACCCCAGGAAAGGAACCTCCAGCTCCCTGGTCCCTCTTGCAGCTTTATGTTGGAGGTGGCTTAATCACTGTCCCCCAAGAGCAGCATCTAACCCAGTGAGACATCTCAGGCTACTCTTAGCCAAACATTTTTCTGCACAGTAGTGGAGCAGTTCTCTACTACTCAGGAGAGTGGTCAAGTGGGGACTGGGGACAACCTCTAGCTTGTGACTAGCTTTTATTGGGCCTCTTTCCAGTTCCTGGATCCAGACCTGTCCTTGAGTGCTGAAGAAGCATGCACAAGAGGAAGGCAAAAGAGGTGAGGGTGTGTGTCCCAGGGGAGCCATTCCCCAAGGCACACGAAAGACACCTGCTACCATCTCCCCACAGCAGTGAGCCTGATTATCAAGTTTGTGGTATAGGGGACAGTGATCGGCCAGGGAAACCACAAGGGGTCGAAATTAAGGAGGGGAGAGCACTGTCCTTTGTGCTAATCTGCTCCCAGTGACATTTGAATTTCCTGGAAGCGGGACAATTGGGAAGTGTTGCTGTCATTTTAGGAGTATAAGAAGTCAAAGGGTGGCAGCTGCCCTCCTCCTCATTTTGAGGTGGTAGAAGCCTGTAAGTAGGGTCCCACCTCCCTCTGGGTCTTTACCCAGAGGAGGCAGGGTAGCTGGTGGAGGTGAGCTGTCATGCCACATCCGTTCTGATATAACCCCTCCCTTTATGGAACATCATGATGAAAAAGGGGAAGGGGCAGGATCCCCTTTCTGGTGTGGCTGCCCCCTCCTGCCGCTTCCAGAAGCCCGACACCTCTGGGTTACCAGGTGTGGAAAAACTGGGGCTTCCCCCAGAGCCTGAAAGCTCTGGGTCAAAATCCCAGAACCCTTGGGCAAACTCAGAGAAGTGGCAATTCCACTCTTGCCCAGAGAGCTTTGGCCAAAGTCACTTCCCGGCATTGAGACTGTGGCAGAGCTGAGAATAGAACTCAGAGCTGGCAGCCCCTTGCTCTCCCCACTAGCCTCAGTTCCTTCACAGTTTGTTACACAGACTCCACTCAGTTCTCCTTGAAGCTGGTTGGAAGGGGAGGTAAGTGTCCCCAGAACAGGGTCACTGGGACATCTCCCTTTGTCAAGGTGACACTAGACTCTCTGTTGGAGTGAGAGCCTTGGGTTTTTTCCCCCACCTTTCCTTGGCTTTTTTTCTTTGCTCTTTTTAAAAATAGGAGCCTCTGCTCCAGGTACACATCACAAGCTAAAGACAAACACCAGCTTTTAAAAAAATATGCCTGCTGGCCAAAGAGAGTTCCCCTTTCATAAACAGACAGCATGTTCCTGGGGCACCCGGGCGGCGCCTGTTTGCATAGAGCTGTGGCCTGGCCCATCCCAGACCTCCCAGCTCTCAGGCTTTGCAGGCTGATGGCACCACATGGCTGCAGATACATGGGGTTTGCACACAGGAGTGACACTTCTTTATTTTTGGGGGGAGGCAGACGCTGCATTGGTCACCAAAACTGTTCAAAGCCCCACCCCAATTTTGTCAAGCCAGAAACCGACGTAGAGCTGGATAAAGGATACAGGCGGAAGAAGGGGAAAATGTTGGAGGGCATAGCTCTGACCTCTAGGAGTACTGAACTCTGGAGTATTTGGGCACAGTCATGTCTGCCCTCCAGTCACCGACATACTTGGTCTCCTGCAAAAATCAGGGGGCTCAAGGTATTTGGCTCGTCATACCATTAACCCCTTGGTTGCATTATGAAGCATGCAAAAATAAGCGGAACCATGCTAAGCAGACACACACGCTGACGGGGCGGTGGAGCACCGCTGCTAAAGTGTACTTAAACAGTTCATCTGTTCCTGAGATTTAAAGGACTTTTGGAGGGGAATGAGATGACATTAGCACAGCTGTTCTTAACTTTGTGGACCAGTGCATCACTGCTGTCAGCCCCCTGCATCATGCAGGAACTGGGCACTTTCCTGGTTTCTGAGCTCTGTATGCCAGATGATTATCTAGGATTCATTTCTAATATAGTCTTAACCCCTGCAGTAAGTGGGTCCCCCTTAATGCCATTTCCTGCTCCTCACCATCACACTTGCAGCAAAACTCGTGCTTGGAGCTGCTAGGGCCTTATGCATCCTGTGGGGATCCTGCCGCCACAGCCAGCTGAGCACTGTGTCCATGGGCTTGGTCAGGCTGGCATGTTCTTTAGCCAAGTCCACTCTTCCCCTGCTCACCACATCAGGAACCTATTGAAAATCAGGGTTGTTCTGACCGGCCAACCCAAATACCAGACCAATCAGTGGTGCCAATCCTGGGTTTATGATTAAGCTAATAACCTTTCCCAGGCAGAAGTAGCCACTACAATCCTGGGGGCAGTTAGTTGTGCTGCCGCGTTTGGCCAGAGATGACAGCAGCTCAATCACAATCCATTCCCTTAATGATGACTGTGTGTGTGTGTGTGTGTGTGTGTGTGTGTGTGTGTGTGTGTGTGTGTGTGTGTGTGTGTGTGTGTGTGTGTGTGTGTGTGTAAGAAAAAGATTAGATGCCTTAATTAATGGATGGAAAACATTTTCCCACTACCAGGCTACATACTTTGCAGGCTGGACAGGAGTTGGGGATGGGTAGCGCTTAAGGGAGTGCTCAGGATGGAGAAAAGTCCAGATCATAGATATGAATGCATGCCCTCATCTTTGCTCCCTTTCCCTGAACTCATTCTTTCAAGTGCTTTTGGGGATGGACTAGATCATCTGCAGGCCAGATCCAGGAATTAGGAATGGGCCAAATAATAAACAGCCACAGGCCAAAGGTTCCCATCCTTGCCTTGACCCATCCTCCATTAGATCTGCTGGCAACACTTCTCTCCTTTTGCTCATACAAGGCCAACAACAGGTATCAAGCCAACCACTAGTCAAGGAGCTAGTGACGGTTGTTGTTGTTTTTGTGCTAAGGTTGCGGTTGCACACTAAACCCTGCAGAATTTCTGATCCCAGTACTAGTGGGGCAGATAAATGCAAAAATTCATGAGAGTAATTCAAATTGTGATACAAGCATTAGGAATATTCTCATTGGGCTATGTTTCTAGAAAATAATGTTAGCCACTTGAAAATCCAAGATGGTGGCTATATCTTAACCCTTTACCGCCATGCCTCGCGCTCTCTACCTACTGCCTCTAATCCAGCTGCAAAGTCGCTCTGAATCCGGGCGATCTTGTCCACGAAGTAGCTGACAAATTCCGCACAGCGGGCCGGGGACACGTCCCCATCCAGGTGGAGCGAGGCCGGACTAACCAACCCCCGCACCACCTGAAACAGCTCTGCTGAACGTGACTTTGCAGACGTTATGAGGACAGCAAGGAACTCCTTCCTTGCTGTCCTCACAGCCTCAACACAGGACCGCAGATGGGCCTTGGTCGACGATCTCCGCCGGGAGATGAATGCAGGATGTTCAACATTTCTCATCCTGCTAGATCTCTCGGTCGCTTTTGACACCGTAGACCATGGGCTGTTGTTGAGACGACTGCGTGACCTGCGGGGTCTGGATGGGACTGTTCTTGAATGGTTCCATTCATTCCTCTCGGGGAGAAGCCAGCTGGTGGTGCTGGGGGAGGAGACATCTTGCTCCCGCGCCTAATCATGCAGCGTTCCACAGGGTTCTATTCTGTCTCCATTATTATTTAATGTTTATATGCAGGCCCTGGGGGAGGTCGTGAGGAGGTTCGGGGTGCAATGTCACCAGTATGCTGATGATACTCAGCTGTACCTCTCTTTTTCAGCGGACCCAGACCCTGCTATCTCGGTGCTATCCCAGTGTTTGTAGGCCGTGGTGGAATGGATGTGGCAGAGCAGACTGAAGCTCAACCCCTATAAGACGGAGGTGATGGTGGTGGGGAGAGCGAGGGAGGTGGTTGCCCCCCTTATTGGGGGGGTTCGCCCTCCTATAGCTCAACAGGTCCAGAGTCTGGGGGTGGTGCTGGATGCAGACCTCTGCCTAGAGCGGTAGGTGGAGGCAGTCGCAAAGGCGGCCTTTTGCCAGTTATATCTGGTACGGAGGCTGCGTCCGTTCATCTCTGGCCTGGATCTGGCCTCCCTCATCCATGCCTTTGTCACCTCGAGGCTGGACTATTGCAACGCGCTCTATGTGGGGCTTCCCATGTGTTTGGTTCGGAGGCTGCAGCTAGTGCAGAATGCGGCGGCCCGTCTCCTTTCGGGGACGGGTCGCCGGGAGCACGTAACACTGGTGCTCCAGGCTCTGCACTGGTTGCCGATAGCGTGCCGAGCCAGATTCAAGGTGTTGGTATTGATTTACAAAGCCCTACATGGTCTCGGCCCCTCATACCTCAGGGACCGCCTCGCCCTCTGCACCCTGGAGCGGTTCCTTCGGTCTGCCGGGGGTGCCTTCTTGGAGGTCCCCTGCGTTAAGCAGGGGGGCCACAATGGAGAGGGCATTCTCGGTGGCCGGTCCGTATCTCTGGAACTCCCTACCGGAGGAGGCCTGCCTGGCCCCAAGCCTGTTAGTATTTCGGTGAAAATGCAAGTGGTTGTTCGCCAGGGCCTTTGGGGAGGGGGGCGGGTAGCTGATTTTTATTCCCCTATCCCAAGTAATTTATACCCCAGGTCCTGTTTTATGTGTCTTTTAAATGTTTATATGGTATTTTTTAGTATTTTGGATTGTTTTAAATTGTATTTTATGACTGGAAGCTGCCCCGAGCTGTGTTTCAGGAGGGGCAGGGTACAAATTTAATAAATTAATTAATTAAATAAATAAATGCCTAACTTTCCAGGCACAGCAATCACATTTTAATAATTTTACAGTTTTATACATTTTAAATTCATTATATATACATAAACACCCTGGCCACACGTTAGAAATTTGAAACTATGAGTACAGTATCAATTTTATTTATGGAACATGTAAGGGTGACCAATAATAATGTTTGTGAAATTCAAAACTTTTAGAGAAAAAAATTATTTCCGTCAGTAAAGGGTTAAGATGCCCGCTAATTAGTGCAAAGAATTGTGGTTAATGTTGATAGAGTCACCTGATTTGACAGATTGTACAGTGTATTTATACATTTTTTTATCCTGTTGAACTTTGTCATTTTTCATTTCAGGTTAAACTAATGGGAACAGGCTCATTCAGTTGCCACCACAAAGCATGTGATGAACAAGATATGGGAGACAGTGAGTGAAAACAGACATGATGCTAACCACCCTTTAACCACCCTTGGTGGTTATTTATGCATGTTCAAGGCTGCATAGGGCACCAATACAGCCCTGCAACATGCATAAATAACCGCCAAGGGTGGTTAAAGGGTGATTAGTAGCATGTCTGTTTTCACCCAGTGGCTCTCTTAAATCCAGGACAGACACCCGTCATAGCTGCGAACCAACCGCTCTTTGCTATAGCCGAGCAGATCCTATGGCAGTGGACAGAACTGTATGGCGAGGACAAGTTCGTGATAGTGTTTGGGGGATTACACATAGAAATGGCTGCATTGAGATCAATCAGAACTCTGCTCCAAGACAGTGGTTGGACCAGTGCCCTTGTCAAAGCATGGATTGCATCATCTGGTACAGCGGAATCCTTTCTGTTAGCTTCAAATATCACCAGAACACAACAAACACATCAAATCACAGCATGCGGTCTCCACAAAACGCTGAAGACAGCATACCATGAATTTTGTAGTAAAGGATCTGACGACGATGTTACCACCTTTGATACCTGGTGTGAGAGACGTAAACTTGAAAGCCCACAATTTCACTTCTGGTACCTAGTGCTAGCCATCGAACTGGCCATTTTCACCCTTGTCCAAGCATTCAGAGAAGCAAATGTTATATTGTACCGCGAGGCACTATCTGAATTGATATCCTACTTTTTTGCAAACAACAATTTAAACTACACGCATTGGCTTCCCATTCACCTCATGATGTCTTTGAGAGAATACTTAGTGCTGCCAATTGAGCAAGCTCATGAGCAGGCTAATAAAGTTATTAAAGGTGATGGAGGAGCAATTGGTGTGACTGAGGATTCATCAGCACTGCGATGGTAGATGGTTGCAGGCCCTGAAATAAGTCGTCTAGTGAACGAATATGAGACTGTTTTGGGAACTAGAGCTTTAAGGAATTCCAGCAGTCACCATGAATGGCGCGAGGAGAACCAACGAGTATTCCTTGACAAAGTGTGCAAGCTCACCACCATAATGCTAGATATGGGCCAGCCTTTCATAGAAGAATCATCAGCCCTTTTCGTGCTAGACACCAAGAATATTGCTGATCATGACTGTGCTGACATGATTCTTACACACTACAATAGAGACAGATAACTGTTCAAGTCATTCATGGTGACACTAGACAATGAAGATAGAAGCTTCTTCTATCAGCTTATCAAGAAGGACAAGATGTCCTTCTTCAAACACCAGCCTGTTGCACAGCAAAAAGCAATGAAGGAAGATTGTAACCTGTTCTCTCGACTCTTCATCTCTTGCCAGGACAGTTGGATTTGCAAGAATTCTTCCAACACGAAAACCTGCCAGTCCCTGTGTCTCTCAGTGACAATGGGAGACTTCACGTTTGTGAGAAGTCACAGCTGGTTGGAATCATTGAAGCTGAAGTGACAGTGTCACAAAACGAGCCACCAGCAGATGGTATCATCATAGATGGGTCAGTACTGGTAAAAATACCCTACCACCACAGAGAGCAGGGAAAACATTTGAAGAATATGCGAAAGACATTATTCTTCCTGCAATGGAGGCATATTGTACCAAATACAACAGGTGTGACGTATTCAATGTGTACCAACAGTCCAGCCTGAAGGCCGAAGTTAGGTTCACGCAGGGCAGGGGGATCAGAAGAAGGGTAACAGGAACCAGCAAAGTCCCAAACGACTGGAGAAGCTTCCTAAGAGATTCTAACAATAAGACAGAGCTTTTCCAATTCCTAGCAGACAAGATAGCTGTGATAAGCACAGCTACAACCATTATTGTAACAAAGGGAGAAAACGCCTTAAGCAGCCAAGACATCTGCCTAGATAATGTGGCTCCTTGTACACATGAAGAAGCCAAAACCTGCATATTTGTACATGCAAAACATGCAGCAACAATGGGCTGCAAGGCAGTTATGATCAAGGAAATGACACAGATATTGTAGTCATCGCCATATCCACCTTATCGTCCTTGAACGAACTTGGTCTTCAGACTATATGGGTTTCCTTCAGTAAAGGTACAAAGTACCGATGAATTCCAGTGGATTGCTGCTACATTAGGAGCTGAGAAAGTAAGAGGGCTAAACTTCCATGCTTTCAGTGGTTGCAATGTTGTTTCCTCATTCTGTGTCAAAGTGAAGAAGTCTGCATGGCGAACATGGAATGTGCATGAGGAGGCATCGGATGTGTTCATAAAACTCAGTACCTGGCAATTAGGTACTGACTGAGTTTTGAAAATGAAGACCTCAGTATCTTGGAGAGGTTTGTAGTCCTGATGTATGACAGGTCTAGTACAGCTCAATGATGCAAGGCTAGAACTGTTTGTCCAGAAGCAGAAATCCTATGTTGACATTCCACTGACAAGGGATGCCCTGTTACAGCACTCAAAGCTCACTGCATATCCAACAGGAATAATATGGGGCCAGTCAACAGTATGCCAGCCAGACATAACCAGTCCTGTTGGTTGGGGATGAACAAAGCAAAATAAATGTTGGCAAATCAAGTAGACAACATTTCCACATGTAGCGGAAAGCTGCAAAGAACTTACAAAATGTGGCTGTAAGACTGACTGCAGGGGGAGGTGCAAATGCTTCAGCAGTGGTCTTGACTGCACAGCGTTGTGTAGCTGTACATGCCTGGATTAGAAACTATTACATTATCTTAGATTATTATTTCAGATTAACATGTCAAAAAATGTTATTAACATAAACATTGCATAAATAGGTTACGTATTATGTGTTAAAAATATAGTTTTTCATCTTGAAATGAACCTTCTTTACAATTTTCTCACAGGCTGTGCTCATAGTATTACCATTTGGACTGGTCAGTTATGGTACATTTTGATTAAAATAGCCGCCATCTTGGGGGAAAGTTGCCATCTTGGATTTTCATGTGGCTAACATCTTTTTCTTAAACTGTAGCTTATTTTGAACATTGTTGCAGATTTTGATGCTTGTATCATCATTTGAACAATAGTTCCTGTTATCTGCCCCACTATCCCTTCTGGAGGAGGGTTGAGACTATTCCCTTCTTCTGGCCAATTTGTAGCTGATCAGGGGGCAGGGGCAAGCTGCCATTTTGCAGTGGACCGGCTTTGGGAGGAGTCAAGAGGAGGAGACTGACTCCTCTGACACTTTGAACTGTTGTTCCTCCCCTGTTGGTAATGCAGGAGATGCTGTTTTTGCAAATGTCTCTTTCTTTCTGTGAAGAAAGCAAACTGGCCTTAATGTAACCCTTTAGTCACTGCACTCTGTCTCTGCTGTATTCATGTCTGGCTGAATGTAAACCAAGTTCTTTCACTTCCTGTGCCCTGCTTAGGTGATCATGGGAGGTGGCCGGAAATACATGTTCCCCAAGAATACCAGCGATGTGGAGTACCCCGATGAGGACAAGTACAGGGGCACCCGCCTGGACAACAGGAGCCTCATCGATGTTTGGAAGAATAGAAAGCCTAGGGACAAGGTACAGGCAGCGCAATGGGAGCAAGGGGAGAAATGTGTGAGAGATGATGGGGGAATGGGTGGGAATAGAATGGGAAGATTTGAGGGTTGGTCACAGCCCCTCTGTGAGAGGGGGATTTGCAGAGGAGAGAAAACTCCTCTGGGTGAGGGATGGGATGGCTGGACATGGGGAGGGGTGGGATTTTGTTTTGTATGTACTTTAATTGAGGTGGGGTTTTTTTTATTATTGTATGTCACCCTGAGCTACTCCTGGGATATTTATCTGTTTGTTTAAATTTCTGTCCCACCTGTTCTGTGGGTTCACGGAAGATTACAACATAATAACACGCATACACACATATATAATCACAATTTTCTATCCCCACCTGTCAAATGCTTGGTTTAACAAGGAAATCTTGCATTGCCTCTGAAAAATGCTTGGACTTTGGCAAACCTCCAAGGGACAGGAATTCCATAGCTCCATAGCAGTCACCAAGAACACCTCTCTGCACTCTCTTGCCATGTGAACATAGCATCACTGATGGTATGTGCAGGAGAATGCTCTCAGCTGACCTCTGGGGCTGCATGAAGCATAGGGCGGTGGAGAAACATAAAATAATAATATTTAACTCTCCTGTGCCTGAAAAACTGACTGACTAATAACTGTATCTACTATCGGGGGTCAAAAGGATCCCCATTAATAAATAGCTGAAAAATAATAAATGTGATTGATTTGACATGGACTCCAGATTACGGGGAAAAAAATGACAGTTTAATAGTATAACAACTGAAAAACAGAAATACAAAACAACCCCCCATGTTATTGGGGGTCACCATGATCCCTCATGTAAAGCAGCACAACTAACAAAAAAGGTACGGGGAGGGGGTCATGTTGACCCCCTCCAACCCCAGAAAAGGAGAGGAGGAGCCAGATCAAAAGTCTTGAGTTCACAGTAGGATGGCCAGATATGCCAATTTTAGAGGACATTAATGAAAAATACAGGTTGCAGGGCTTCATTGTTTTCAAGTGAGCTCCAAAGCTCACAGTAATGCAGGGGTCATCAACACCCCCATGCAGAATGAATAGGTATTTTTCCAACACAAAGCTGCTAATGGCTGTGATTAAAAAAACAGTGTCAAGAGTTCACTCTAAATAGGTCTTAATTGCTGTGTAATTCAGTGGCGTAGCTACCGTGGTACGGGGAGGGGCGCATTTGCACCCGGGCCCTGCCCTGGGGGGGCCCGTAGGCAGGGCCGGTCCCCTCACCTGTAGCGACGGTGGCGGCAGCGGGAGGGGTGAGGGAGGTGGGAGGGCGGAGGAGCTGGTGCTGGGAAAAGAGCCCGGTAGATCTGCACCAGCTCTTTTCCCCATTGCCTCCTCTCTGGGTGCCGGGAAAAAAGGCTCAGCAGATCTGCACCGGCTCTTATAACCACCGCCTCCTCCCCGCCGCGTCTCCCTCGCTTCTCCTGCTGCAGCCACTGCCAGGTGAGAATACAGCCTAAGTTTTTCTGCTGCCTCCCCTCCCTGGCTCCAGTCCCTATCCCTCACCTGCCTTTGCCTCCTAGTAGCTGCAGCAGCAGCAGCAACAGTGGGACACAGATCTGGGAGATAAAGCTGTTTGTTTACAAACAGCTCCTGCCCATGTGCTGATCAGAAGGTTGCTACCTTGTAAAGAAAGTTCTTCAAGATGGCTTCTAACATTCTAACAACTGGGTTGTGCATGCTCACCCTATTTAAATACTAGACCACATGATGATCTCGAGCTCCTCTAGTATAAAAAGCACTCTACGCTTCAGAATGACAGTTCCTTCCAACCCTTTCTAGAAATATAAGGAAAATATTCCATGTGGGGCTGGAAGGGTGGGTGTTGTGAGAATGTTCGGAGCCATCTCAAAGAACCTTGTTTACAAGGTAGCAACCTTCTGTTCGTCTTCAAGTGGCTCCTCACATGCTATTTTTACATGGTTCCGCTGGGTGGGGGAGGTCCGTGGGCACGCCAGTGCATGGACAGAGCATGCACACGACTGCACATGCATCCCCACTCACCCCCCACTCACCCACACCCACAGAGTAACCACCGTTTCTCCCGGTTGCTCCGTGTGTGGGGACGAGTGGGGGGGGCTGAGTGAGGATGCGTGTTAGGCGGGCGTGCATGCACCCCCACACGCCATGGGTGCGTGGACCACATTGTTCACACGGGGCTCCCCCACCCATGAACACACAGAAATCTGTGTGTTTATGGGTGGGAGAGGCCCGTGTAAAAAGGGCCACATTCTCACAACTGTTTTACTTATACTATCTTAGGTAGGAATTTAGGATGTAAAGCAATATATATTCTATCTTGGAAAATAAATCTGCAAATATGGCTTTGAGATTATTATGGCTGCTATTTCACTAACTTTTCTTAATTAAGTTATTGCTAACAGGAGTACTGTCTTTAAACCCGCACACCATAACCAGTTCATTTGCGCTCCCCATTTAATAAATTCATGCTGCCCGGGGGCACAAATTAAATCGTTATGGGTGGGGGCAGCATGAACTGTCGCACCGCATGCGTGCACAAGGCACAGGCGGCACCGGCAGCAAGAAGCAACAGGCCCTGGAGGCCAGACTGGCTAAGCTCACCCCCTCCTCCAGTAAGGCAATGGACGCAGTCAGTCTCTCTGTGCCTGCCTCACTGCCCGCCCGGCTGCCCCTGCAGTGGAACCACTCCTGAGGAGTGGTGGTAGACACTTGGCTGGGGAGGTGGGAAGCATTTGGAAGCTATGCTTTTCTATGGCCACAGTTATAACTCCTAGCTGCTGGATTTTGTATATTTAGAAGCTGTCAGCATACCCCACCCCATCCCTTAAGCTCCACCCACTTTGGGTTTTTGGAGCTTAAGACAAACACATGAGTGGCCCATAACTGAGGCTTGAGCCCAGGCCCTTCTCAGCCTTGCTACACCCCTGGTGTAATTGCTGTGTAAAGATAAGGCTTTTCAAGTGAGCTCCAAACCTCAGAGTAAATGCAGGGGTCATCAATACCCCCCACCCCCCAGTGCAGAATGAATAGGTATTTTTCCAACACAAAGCTAATGGCTTTGATTAAAAAAAAACAGTGTCAAGAGTTCACTCTAAATAGGTCTTAACTGCTGTGTAAAGATAAGGAACAATAGAAGTTGGCAAGTTGACCTTTCACCGGGGTCAATGTAACCCCCCAAAGCATTTTATGGAGATATTTTCACAAACACACCACCAATGACCTTTGTGAACTCAAACTAAGTGCTACATTTTGTCCTTCACCCTCATTGAGGGTTTTAATTAGGAGAGCAGGTGCCAGGTTAAGATTCGTTTCTTTAAAAGACACATGTATTTTAAGAATATATGTGTAAGGGGTCAACATGACCCCCAGTGCAAAGGGCGTATAGTGCTTTCATTTTCCCATTGACTTTCATTGAGGTCGAAAGGACCCCTGATGATGAAATGATAATAACTTCAATTTTTAAAAAATGGGGAGGGGGGAGGAACATGAAACAACACAGGGCAGTTGACCTCGCACCTCTTGAGGAATACATGGGGGGAGGAGTGGTTCAGGCTTGCCAAAACAGCTTTATGATTTTTTTAGCAGCCTTTGGGGTCAGAAAAACCCGCGGAACGAGTTTGGAGTGCTGGAGGCTCAGCAGGACTCTTCCCATGTTCAAAGCAGGGATATAATAAAGCTCTTCCCATGTTCAAAGCAGGGATGCTGCTAGTTATCCATTCTCCTAGTACTAGAATTAGGCCCTAGGAGACCCCCTTAATGGGTAGTAGGGTTAAAACAAACCAAAGCTATTTGTGCACACAAGACACGCTTAACCTGTGAAAGTTTTGAAACTCACTGCCATGGGATGTTATGAAGACCAATAGTATAATTGGGATAAAAGGGGAATTGGATACGTGCATGGTGAGAATCATCTCTGGGTTTTGTAACTAAGCTAAGTGCATGCACCTGCAACTCTGCAATGTCATGACTATCTGTCTCTTCCTATGTTCCCCTCCTCCCTTGTTTCTCCTCCCCTTGTCTATCATAGATTGTAAGCACCCCAGGGCAGGGACCTGTCTTTAACCACAAGTGTTCAGTGTCAGGCACATTGCTGGTGCTATAATAAATAAATAATAATAATATAATATGTGTAAACTCCCTAGGGAATAAAGAAGTGCAGGAACAAAGCTGGTAATGACTCAGGCGGGCCCCAAAGATCACACCACTCTAGTGCTGCTGGGATAAATTAGGGTATTCCAAGAGGGGGGCAGGGAGAGAATAAAACAATCCTCAGAACAAAAGGCATAAAATTACAATAGGGTGGGAGGTACATAAAATTACAATAGGGCAGTATGAGTGCAGCTCAAATAGGAGGGAAACAAGAAATAAAATGACAATTCAGTATGGCACAGTTAGTCCAAAAAAACAGAGTTCCAGGACATGCGTAACCCACACCTTTTATCCCAGAACATTAACCCCAGTACTGGCCTGCCTTCAGGATGGTCAGGATACAAGGCAATTTCTTGGCTATATAGCACCCCCTCCCCCTGTGCTGTCTCAGGTAAGGATCTGTGCAGCTCCTCAGTCTGGGGCCACTTTCAGACCTGCCCCCCCCCCCCTTGCATATTTTGACTGCGGGAGGGACTGCACAAGCCAGGATATGCAAGGGGTTCAACCGGTCTGAAAGGGCCCACCCCCCCTGTGCAGCTTTGCCAGGGCAAACGCCCACTGAGATACAGAACAGGATTTCCTGCTCTGTATCTCTGTACCGGCAAAGCCGCACGGGGGGGGCATTCAGACTGCCCGGATCCTGTGCATATCCTGGCTTGCACATTCCCTCCACAGTCAAAATATATGGTGAGGTGGGATTGGGGGGGGAGGTCTGAAAATGGCCTTAGTCTCTAAAGCCCTAGGGCTTCACATGGATCTCACTGCCCCACCTATATGCCCCAAATAAAGACCAGGACTTGAGGTTCCCGAGATAATAATGATTAGGCAAGCAGGGCAGGCAATTGTAGAAGAGCAGGGCCAGATGCTCCTACTCCCTCAGTGTTACCCAACTGGATGGTGCTGGAAAGGTTCTAACCTGAGGTGCTGAAAGGAGCTGGGTCAGATGCTCTCTGCTTCCCTGAGGCCACGCTGCTTCTGTCAGGCTCTGCTACAGTCTCTCTCCCTTCATGCTGGTGTAGCTGGGACCCCGCCCCCCCCACTCTGGTTCTAGTTTGTCTGTCTGTCTCTCACAGACAGAAACTACGGTTGCCATCTGTGGTGGTTTTTTACCTGACACTTCCATAGGACAAAATGGAAGTGTCAGGTAACAAACGACCAAAAGTGGCAACCCTTACAGAAATGCTCTCCTTGTTTCTCAGCCAAAACAAAACGGACCTGGTTTTTATCTCCCTCTCCATGCCTGCTGGGAGATGTAAACCTCTCCCCCTAATAGGCAGTCCAGCATCATGAGTTTCCCTTCCCAGCAGCTGATAGGCTCTCACATGGCAGACCCTGCTGGGAGTTGTAGTCCTGGATCTCTGATTGTTGTAAACAGTTCCTGCATTACATAATAAGAAGAATTAATAATAAGCCACCCTGAGCCTCTGTGGGAAGGGCAGCACAGAAATATGAATGAATGAATGAATGAATGAATGAATGAATGGTAGGCAGGATGGTCAGGAGGTGCAACCTCATGGTCGGGGTATAGGGGTGAATGGCTCAGATTCGTATCAATACGAATCATCCAAATTTGGATGATGCATATTGATAAGACTCAATATGATCCTACTTGGGGATACAAGTCAAAGGTTTGGATCCCCTGGCAGGAATCTCCTTGGAGATCCCCTGGACTCCTGCCGGCCAATCCCATCCTCCTGAGGGTAGACTGGGGTGAGCAATGTGGCAGGTGGACAGGGGTTCGGTGGAGGTGGGCACTGGGCAGGGGTCCAGAGGCGGCAGAGCGGCCTCACGGGGATAGGGGGGGGAGGGGGTTGCTTTACTGCCCCTCTGCCCCAGCACTGCAGTGGGTGATAGGGCAGGTGGGCTGGGATCCAGGGAAGGTGTGCAACTGGGCAGGGGTCTGTGGGAGGCAGAGCTGGGGGTAGAGGGGCTGTGCAGGGGAGGGAGGAGTAATTGCTTTCCTTACCAGGCTCTGGAATTCAAACTGATGGCTTGCAGTGCCTGGTGCAGCCTTCTTAGGGCTGTGCCGGGAAGAAAAAATACCATAGCAAATCACTGTGCATGCTCAAAAATGGCCACCATGGCTATTCTGTGCATGCGCGGCTCGGCCGGACAGCCCCTCCTGCCTACCTGCCCACCACCGCCAATCTCAGTCTCTCTGCTCCCACCTCCCTCCAGGACTCAACGCTCATTGCTAGGGCCCCAACTGCATTATGTCAAGCACCCCACCCCTGCCTTCCCACACTGCTGCCTGGCCAAACTCCCCACAGGTATGTGGGACTGCTGAGAAGAGGCTGCTGCCCAAGGGCAATGCATTCCCTTGCGGCCTCCTCCCACCCACGGAACTCCCTTCAGCCTTCTTTTTGATGGGGTGACTAAACCAAGCTCTTTTAGTTTAATCTCATAAAGTAAGTCCACCATTCCTCTGATCATCCTGGTAGCTCTTTGTTGCACTCGTTCCAGTTTAAGTTCATCCTTCTTGAACATTGGTGACCAAAACTGAACACAGTATTCCAAATGCAGTCTTACCAGAGCCTTTATAAACGAGCCCTCTCCCAAGCGGGAGAGGGCTCAAACCCGCGTCTAAACCCCGCGTTACTCTCCGCGACGTGTCTGATGTTTAAAAGAGCATCAGATGCGTCCCGGAGAGTAACTGCGCATGCTCATCCTTGCAGAGCGTCTCTGCGTGTGCGCCCCCTGCCCGCATGACCTGGAAGTGTGGGTTAAAGCCGGCACACCGGCGATCCGCGTCTAAGGGGGAAGGATCGCCGGGCCGGCCGGATGCGGGAAAGACGCTGCTGCCGAGCGCGTCAGACATTTAAACGGACAAAAATAATGGCTGCCGTAAAAGGGATCAGCCGCCATTTTTGTCTCGTTTATAAACGCCCTTATACAGACTCAGAAGCAACAATACCTCCCTATTCCTACTGGTGATACCATGCTAATACATCCTGGGATAGCATTTGCCTTTTTTTACAGCGGCATCACATTGATGGCTCATAATCAGTTTATAGTCAATTTTAACCCGCAAGTCCCTCTCCTCCTCTGTTATTTCCAGCTGATGAGTTCTTAGCTGGTAGCTAAAATGCTAATTAAACCCCAAATTCATAACCTTGCACTCTGTGCTATTAAATTTCATCCCATTCTTAACACTCCAATCCATGAGGTCATCCAGTTCATCCTGTATGATTTTCCAATCCTCCTCTGCATTGGCAGTTCCTCCCAACTTGGCGCACTCTTACTTCCCTCACCAAGTTCAGTTACAAATATATTAAATAAGATGGGGTGGGGGGAGAGAAAAGAAAGGAAAGGGGGAAGAAATTAGGTAAGGGGAGAAAAGAGGGAGGAGTGGCAAAGCAGAGTAGAGGTCTGGTAATCTCGGTCTTGGTGCATGTATGTTTGTGCATACATAAAGTCCAGCCTTAGGCAAGGGCCCTATGGCGCATGAGTCACATGTTTTCCATTTTTCGAGGGGCCCTGCAGAATGCCCTGTAGCAGGGCGCAGTCCTGTGGGGTTGCTGCCCCTTTAAAAAGGGTGCTGTGTGGGCCAGCCAGAGGGCTGAGCGCACACAGGGGTGTGGCAGAGCCAGCCCCAGAGCTGGGGATCAGCCTGGGGGGAGCACAGGCTGAGAAACCCCTGTGACAGAGTGGGCAGGTTACTGGCCTGGCTGTGGAGAGGAAGCCTGGCCATGCCCACTCTGCCTGTATATAAGGAGAGACAAGGCAAAGAGGAAAGGGTCTCTGCCAGGGAACTGAAGGAGCAACATCTGCCTGAGAAAGCCTTCCTGCTCTATGCTCTCCAGGGTACTGAAGACTAGAGAACCAGAGGGACCCAGGCAAGTGGGAGAGGCTGTGCCCAGGAGGGAGCCTCTTGCCTGGGGAAGGCTTGGCCAGAGCCTGGGGGTTTCAGGTCTGGCTGGATGGACTTTGGGGGGGTTGAGATTGTGTTACTCCTGAGTCTGCAGAGATGGACCTGGGCCTGCAGGTTGGAGGCAATTGAGCCGGCAGCCCTAGGTACAGAGGACATGGGTTGTGTCCAATAAAGGACTGTGTATTAAAACCCTCTGGACTGTGTGGTGTGTCCTAAGAGGGTACCTCCTTCTTGGAAGAGGGGAATTCAGCCGAGACTCAAGGCTGGAACAGTGTAGCAGGGGGTGAGCTAATTCCCCATGAGTGGCACCTCGTGTGGCTACATGCCCTTCACTGCGAACCACTCCCGTAACTCTCCAGAGCAGAAGTGGGAGGGTTCCCTCCTAACTGGCCCCGTATGCAATGGTCTTTAAGACCCCATCAGAGCTGTGGTACAAGTCTTTCCCTGGTACAAGTGGGCTGCTGTGGAGAGCTGTATCCTCCCCCTGCTGGTCCCCGAGGAGTGTGTGTGTGTGTGTGTGTGTGTGTGTGTGTGAGAGAGAGAGATGTGAGTGTGTATAACGAGACATGATTGTAGAAGTGGTTTTAGAGCAAGTTGACAAAATAAACAACAGCATGTCACCAGGGTTGGAAGGTATTCACACAAGAGTTCTGAAGGAACTAAAATATGAAATTACCAATATGAAAATAGTTGTAACCTATCACCAAAATCTGCCTCTCTACCTGAGGATTGGGGAATAGCAAATATAATGCCTATTTTTTAAAAAAGGCTCCAGAGTAGAGCTGAAATGAGTAGCTGCAAAAATGGATGTACCTGATTGGGTACCAATTGGTACCTGACTATGACCCAGTTCAGGTACCCAATGTCCCGGAACGTTGACTTCCAGTCCTGGAAAGTTGATTTCTGACACCGTTTTTTCTGGTGTTCTGTCCCAGAAAGTCAACTTCTGATCCCATTTTTTTTACTTCCAGTACTGATTTTTGCGGGGGATATCCAGGTGGTACCTGATCGGTACCTGAGTAAACCGTCAAGTACTAGATGTGGTACTTGAAAATGAAGGTATTATCCAGTACTAAATTAAGTACTTGTTTCACCTCTCTCTGGAAACTACAGACCCATGAATGTGACATCAGTGCTGGGCAAATTGGTGGAAACATCTATAAAGAATAGAATTATCAGGCCTATTGACAAATATGACATAACGAGGAAGAGCCAACATAACTTTAGCAAAGGGAAGTCATAACTCACTAATCGATTGAAATTTTTTGAGGGTATGAACAAGCATGTGGCTAAGGGTGAGCCGGTTATAGTTTATTTGGATTTTCAGAAAACATTTGACAAGGCCCCTCATGAGAGATTCCTGAAAAACTAAGTGGTCGTGGGATAAAAGACTATATCCTGTCCTGGATCCATAACTGGTTAAAGGATAGGACTAGACAGTCATTTCCCACAATGGAGAGAAGTAATGAGGTTCCCCAAGGGTCCATTCGGAGACCAGTGTTGTTTAATATATTCATTAATGATCCAGAAAAGGGAATTGAGTGAGGTGATCAGATTTGCAGATGACACAGTTATTCAAGATAGTGAAGACTAGGGCAGAACTGTGAGGAATTATAGGAAGATTTGGCATGACTGGGCAACCATATGGCAGATGAAATGCAATGCTGACACATTCAAAGTGATGAACATAGGGGGAAATAATCCTAAATCTACCACTATATAATTTAGAAAGGTGCATCTGCAAATCTGTATACATCCAAACAATATGTCCATATATTAAAGACAAAGTCAATGAGAAAAACTAATGATAGTCTTCTATGAAGTATCTTCAAAACAGATTACCAGAAGTCCTGACATGTTTTGATGATGGTTATTTTCAGGATTTGTTTAGAAAAATGAAAAAATACTGCTCCCCTAGACACCTCTCTGTAGTGTTGAGGGAATGCTGGAGGAAGGGTCCTCCTAAGACAGTTCTATTGGTAGGGATCGAAAGTGCAGCATTTTTTCATTTGTTTGTTACTCAAGGCACCTAGACGTTTATCCCAACAGTATCCATTTCCCTTGAAGCACTGTTTTAGACCAGTCTTCTAAGACTTGTCTAAAACTTCTAAGACTTCTAAGATCTTGAATGTGCTTGGTGATTGTTTTTCATCTCACCGAGACCTCTCATGTGGGGTTCCGTAGGGTTCTGTTTTGTCCCCTCTCCTGTTCAACGTGCATATGCAGCCACTCAACGAGGTGATTAGAGGGTTCGGGGTGAGGTGTCATCAGTATGCGGATGACACTCAACGGTATCTCTCGTTTTCAACAGATCCATGCCCGGCTGTCTCAGTGCTTACCCGGTGTTTGGCAGCTGTGGGGGATTGGATGAGGGCTAACTGACTGCGATTGAATCCTGACAAGATGGAGGTGATGGTAGTGGGTAAGTCGGTGGAACTGACAGCTCCCATGGTTGATGGGATCTGTCCTCCGCTGACTTCCCAGGTACAGAACCTGGGGGTTCTTCTCGACGCGCAGCTCTGCCTGGATCTCCAGGTGGAGGCTGTGGCGAGGAGTGCCTTCTGCCAGTCACATCTGGTGCAGCGGCTTCAGTCATTGGTTTCGGTTCCTGACCTGGCCACGTTCATCCATGCTTTTATCACCTCTCGACTAGACTACTGTAACGCGCTCTACGTGGGGCTACCTATGGTGACGGCTCGGAAGCTGCAGCTGGTGCAGAATGCGGGGCCCGGCTCTTAGTGGGACTGGGCCGCCGGGAGCACATTACATCAGTGCTCTGGTCTCTGCACTGGTTGCCAATAGTCTTCCGGGCTTGATTCAAAGTGTTGGTTTTGACCTATAAAGCCTTACATGGTCTGGGCCTTGTCTACTTGTGAAATTGCTTAGACTGGCCCCTGCAGTCGTCGGGGGCGCCACACTGGAGGTCCCACGGGGGACCATGCAGAACTCTCTCCCAGTGGGGGCCTGTCTGGCCCTGGACCTCCCAGCTTTTCAAAGGAGTTGTAAAACCTGGCTGTTCCATCAGGCATTTGGCGAGGGAGAGGGATGGGAGGGGGTGGGGGTTGGATTTTATTTTTATTGATATGTTTTATGATATTTTATTGTGTTCATCTTTTATGTTGTTAGCCACCCCAGGTTGCCTGTGGTAAGAGGGGCAGGATATAAATTTTTAAAATAAATAAATAAATTCAATGTTTGTCTTGCTGGTACCTCCTCTATGTCGCTTCCCCTCTCTGTGGGAATTCCCCAAGGCTCTGTCCTGTGCCCTTTTATCTTCTCCCTCTATACTCTTTTTCCCTGGGTAAACTCATTAAATCTCATGGCTTCCAGTACCACCTGTATGCTGATGACATTCAACTCTATCTCTGTACTCCTGTGCTCTCCTCCATCCAGTTTCATATCACTGACTGCCTCTTTGACATCTCTGCTTGGATGTCTCGCCGCCAACTTGAACTCATCCCCCCCCCCTCCCCAAAATGTTCCCCTCCTACTTCCCTCTCAGTTTCCATTGAGTGTCATCATCCAGCCTGTCCCTCAGGTGCGTAGCCTGGGATTCATTTTTGACTCCTCCCTTTCGTTTATGCTTCATATCCAGGCTGTTGCCAAATCTTGCCACTTTGCCCCATATAATATTGCTAAAATCCAGCCCTGCCTTACTGTTGCCACTGCAAAAACCCTAGGCTATGCTTTAGTCATCTCTCACTTTGACTACTGTAACCTCCTCCTTACTGATTTCCCCTGCTCTGATCTCATCCCCTCATCTCCGTTCAATGCTCTGCTGCCAAAGTCATCCACCTTGCTCGTCGCTGTGAACCACGTTCAGCCCCCCCTTTTTTCCCTACACTGGCTCCCTCTATGGGAACACATTCACCACAAGCTCCTGGTCTTCACCTTCAAGGCTCTTCATGGCCTTGCTCCCCCATAACTCTCCGCTCTTGTATCCTGCCACATTCCTGCCCAGGAGCTTCACTCCTCCTCTGCCCCCACCCTTACCTGCTTGTGACTCCCCTGCTCCTCTATACATCTTTGCACCTTCTCTCTTGCTGCACCCCACGCCTGGAACTCCCTCCCTGGATACATTCGTTCTGCTCCTTCCCTCCCAACTTTCAGATCGCGTCTGAAAACCTCCCTCTTCCGTCAGGCTTTCCCCTGGCTCGTCATGAGTGAAATTGCATCCTCTTCCCTCCCTCCCTGAGAATCTCTTCCATGTAACTAAGTTAAGCACATGCACCTGCATCTTCTCCCACTCATGAATGTATCCTTTGTCTCTCCTGATATTCACCCCTCCCTCATCTCCCCTTTCCTTGTCTCTTAGATTGTAAGCCCTTTGGGGTAAGGACCTGTCTAACTACTGACTGTACAGTGCCAGGTACATCGCTAGTGTTATAAATAAATAAATAAATAAACAATAAGAAAAAGTATTGATAGGATGCAAAAATAGTCTTCTATGAAGTATCTTCAAAGCAGATTATCTGAAGTGCTGACATGTTTCGATAACAGTCATCATCAGGGTTCCCAGATCCTGCTATTAGGCATGAAAATGAATGGCTCTGTCAAGATGCTCCTGGAGTTGTCGGGCCACTACTCCTTTAATAACCTTCCCTAAAAAGGGAAGGTTAGAGACAGGCCGATAGCTGGCAAGGGGAGTCAACGTCAAGCGATGGTTTCCTTAGCAGAGGTCGCACCTGAGGCAGCTCGGCATTCCCGAAGGGAGGCGTTGACCACCCCGGCCAGGAACGGCCCCATTGTCTCCCGACAGCTCTTAACTAGCTAGGACAGGCATGGATCTAATTCACAAGAGGTGGCCCGAACCGTCCCCAGAACTTCCATCACGTCAGCGGGTGTCACCAACTGAAATTGATCCCACAAAATTGGACATGACGGGGCTTCTACAACCTCTACCTCCTCTACTGTATTAAATGTGTCATCGAAGTTGTGGTGAATACAAGTGATTTTATCCACAAAATAATCCGCAAACATGTCACAGAGGGCAGATGATGTCTCAACTCCAGGGTCGAGGGAGGCCAGACTGACCAGCCCCCGCACAACCCGGAACAGCTCCGCTGGACGTGATTTTGCGGACGCTATGAGGGTAGCAAAGAACTCCCTCTTTGCTACCCGCATATCCACGGCATAGGCTTGTAAACTAGCTCTATGCCGCAATCTGTCGGCTTCAGAACAAGAACGACGCCACCGTCGCTCCAACCGTCACCCAGTTTGCTTCAGCCTCCGCAGCTCCTCGGAAAACCATGGAGGTCTGCAGAGCCTTTGCCTAGGTAACAGATGCCTGGAAGCCGTCCGATTGATAGCCTCCATCAGCAAGGTGTTCTATAGTTTAGCAAGGTCATCGATGAGACGGTCGTCAAGGTCAGAGGGTAACTCCCCCAGAGCACCTAGAAACCGCAATGGGTCCAACAGCCTCTGGGGGTGGACCATCCGAATAGGTTCCACACCCTTCCGGGGGAAGACATCAGGGGCTTATTGGCCATTTAACCCACCGGGAGGATTTCCGGTGGGCCGGGCCAGCTGGAAGGGCCGGTCCTGCAGTCTGGGTTTTTTGGGGTTTTTTTTTTTTTAATTTGGTCCTGACCCCCCGTTGGGTTGGTTTGGGCCGGGGGGGAACTCAGGCTGGCCTGTTCCAGCTGGCAGCAGCCTGGAACGGGCCGACCTGAGTCCCCCCCCCCCCCC
>QEPC01014534.1:495873-507853 GCA_003113815.1 Sphenodon punctatus
TGAGACCTCGCATCTTCATGAATGTTAGACCCCTTGTCTCTCCCTCTGTTCCCCTTCCTAAGTCTCTCCCCCAGCTCCTGTCTCTCAGATTGTAAGCCCTAGGGTCAGGGACCGTGTCTATTTTATTACTTTGTAAAGTGCCAGGTACACTGCTGGCACTATATAAATGTTTGTTAATAATAATAATAATAATTAAATAAATAAATCACCCCAGACATTTTTATTTATTATTTATTAATGCATTTTTACCCCACCCCTCCTACCTCTGGCAGCTCGGGACAACTAACATCTATAAAAACATAAAACACAATAAATACCAAAGATAAAATTATCAAAATATTCAGTTCCAAAAAACAGTTAAAAAGCGTGCAACAGAAAAACAAACCCTCCACAACCCCCGCTCACCCCCACCAAATGCCTTTCAGAAGAGCCAGGTCTTACACTGATGCCAGAAGGCAAGGAAATCAGGGCTGAGCCAGACATCCACCGAAAAGCGAGTTCCACAGCACCGGTGTGGTCTCTGAGAATGCCTGCTTGTTGGTCGCCACCCACGTATAGCGGGGAACCTCCAGGAGCGCGCCCCCCGACGACTACAAAAGTCGCCCCGGAGCCCAGGGAGCAATGTTATCCTTCAGATAGCTTGGGCCCAGGCCATTTAGAACTTTATAGGTCAATACCAGCACCTTGAATCAAGCCCGGAAGACAATAGGAAGTCAGTGCAGAACCCAGAGCATTTGTTATGTGCTCCCAGTGACTCATCCCAGTAAGCAGACGGGCCGCTGCTTCTGCACCATCTGCAGTCTCCAGACCATTGCCAATGGGCAGCCCCATGTAGAGCACGTTACAGTAATCTAACCTTGAGGTGACGAATGCATGGATGACAGTAGTGAGATTGGTGTCAGACATACAGACGAAGTCGCCTCACCAGTTGTAACTGGCGAAAGACACTCCTGGCCACAGCCAACACCTGAAGATCCAGGTGCAGCTGTGGATCCAGGAGCACCCCCAGGCTCCACACAGAAGATGCCAACACTGGCCAGACTCTGTCAATAACAGGCAGCCTGTCAGATCATTGCCTCACCAACGAGCATCACCTCTGTCTTGTCAGGATTCAGCTTCAATCAGCTTCAATGCAGCCAGACACTGGGAGAGCACCAAGACTGCAGGGCCAGGGTGTGATGAAAAAGAGAGGTACAGTTGGGCATTGTTAACATATTGAAGACAACGTGTCCCCCCCCCCCCTCCATTTGCATACAACCTCACCCAGCAGCTGGATATACACATTGAATAAGAGGGGGGACAGAACAGAACCCTGTGGGACCCCACACAAGAAACCCCTGGGCGAAGAATAATAATCCCCCAGGACCACCTGCTGAGATCTATCAACTAGGAAGGAGCAAAACCACTGCAAAACCGTTCAGTCCACCCCAGCAAGGTCCTGCAGGTGAGTCACCAACACCTCATGATTCACAGTGTCAAAAGCTGCTGACAGGTCAAGAAGAACCATCAGGGTTGAACAACCCTTGTCCAGCTCCACCCGCAGATCAAACTAGGGCCACAAGCACAGTCTCCGTGCCATATCCCAGATGAAAGCACAATTGCAAAGGATCAAGAAAACTGATGCGGTCTAGATGATCCTGCAACTGCTGGGCCACCACGCGACAGTAACCTTCCCTAAAAAGGGAAGGTTAGAGACAGGCCAATAGCTCGCCGAGAAGTCAACATCCAGAGATGGTTTCTTGAGAAGAGGATGAACCACCACCTCCTTAAGAAAGGCCGGCAGCCTCCCCTCTGCAAGGGAAGCATTGACTACCTCTGCCAGCAACGGCCCCACCATCTCCCTGCTGGCCTTCACCAGCCAGGACAGGCATGGGTCCGGTTCACATGATGTGGCCCGAACAGACCCCAGCACATCCCCAGCATCAGTGGATGTCACTAACTGAAACTGATCCCACAAACACAGGGCATTCCTAATCTCTGGTTCTGCCACTGCCTCTAAACCGGCTGGATTTTATCCGCAAAATACACCATAAACATGTCATAGCCGGCTCTGGATGGCTCCAGGTCCAGGCGGAGGCAGACTGGACTGACCAGACCTCTCACCACCCAGAAAAGCTCTGTCAGACATGATTTTACAGATGCTATGATGGCAGCAAAAAAAACGCTTCTAATCATTGCTGATATAGCCATTCAAGCCTCTTCTTAAAAAGCTTCAAAGATGGAGAATCCACAGTTTCTCTAGGTAGCCCATTCCATTGATTCTCTTCACAGTCAGGCATTTTTGCCTGATGTTCAGTCTAAATCTCCCTTTCTGCGGTTTCTACCTGATGCCTCTTGTTCTGCCTCCATAGCAAGAGTGAACAATTGTTCTCCATCTTCTTAATCTTTATGGCAGCCTTTCAAGTATTTTTAGACTGTAATCATATCCCCCCCCCCCTCCAGTCTTTTCTCCAAGTTAAAAATACCCAAATCCTTCAACCTTTGTGTTCCAATCCCTCTGTCATCTTTATTGCTTTCCTCTGCACCCCCTCCACCTTTTCTATGTTCTTTTTAAAATGGGGTGCCCAGAACTGAACACATTACTCCAGCTAGGGCCTAACCAGAGATGCATAGGGTGGATTGGCTATGTTGATGGTGGACAGGTTCATCAATGGCTGCTAGCAAATGTGATCGTGGTCACTCCTGCTTCGGGTGTTCTTAAAACTCTGATTGCAAAAATGTAGAAGAGAGTGGCAAGGGGATGGTTCACTACTCTATATATATATACCTTTGTTTACAGTCTTTCCTTGAACCATGCAGTACTGGCCACTGTTGGAGACAGGTACTGGGCTAGCTTGACCACACCTAGCAAATGAGATGTGGAGAAGTGTCTGACTGGAATGGAATCTTCATGCCTTTGTTGTCTTTCCCTCCACTCAGTCTACTTAGCAGAGGCCAGGGCCCTGCAATTTTGCATTGCTACAATGGCTGCTATTTTCATAGAAATTGGTACTTGATCAAATTCTCACACTGCCTTCCAGAAGCATGGAACTGCAGTCCAAGCAGGAAAAATTAAGAGCTAGCCAGTGGGGCACCAGCACTGTGAACTAGCCAGTGAGTGCCAGCACTGCGAGCTAGCCAATGGGTCACTGGTACTGCAAGTGGCCTCAGTGTAGTGTCATTTGCCACAGTTCCCAAAGAGGAGCAGCCCTACACCCATCGCAAAAGGGTTTTACTCTGCAACCAGTTACTCAAGGCTTAATTCTGAAGGGACTGAGACCGCTTTTATATGAGCGGCTCTACTTACCAGCTTGAAGGAAGCATTTCCTGAAAAGCCGTGCTGGGTGCATTTAGATGCACCGGAAGTAGTCGGCCACCCATAGGAATTGCGACTCGCCCACTCTCTTGAGTCATATTTGGAAGGCCTCGGGCTTTCCAAATACAGTTTCAAAGAGACCACGCAAGCCACAATTCCTATGGCGGCCAGCTACTTCCGGTGCGTCTAAATGCACCCAGCACGGCTTTTCAGGAAGTGCATCCATCAAGCGGGTAAGTCCAGCCACTCATCTAAAAGCGGTCTCAGAGTGTCTGTCACAGCCATTGCAATGTGAGCTTTTCTCCTCCCTGGTTCATGGCCATCTGAGGCAGAGGGCCAGGAGATGACTGCAATGCACATTTGCTGGCTATGGGGAAGCTGAACTCAGCACAGGCACATTAGTCATCCCTCCATCCTGATGGCCAAAGGGCTGGCAGAAAATGAAGCCACCCACCTTGTGCAGCCATTGCCAGCCTGCAATGAGCATGCATTTGGCTTCAGCCACCTCTGGCAAGTGCAGGACGATTTGCAAGAAACTTTGAGGCCTGGCAGCAATGGAACTGCTGATCTAGCAGTTGGGATTGGAAGGACCAATATTTGTTTTGCTATGCTAGGGTAGAAGTCTCTTTATCCGCAGATTTAAAATATTCCAAATAAGCCTCTGCTCCAATGAAATACAGAGATGTTATCTCACAGATTCTACTAATATTATATACTTCTTGTGCTTTATATGTACTACAGTATTTCATATCACATATGTTGTGCAGTCCCTATATTAAAGCCTGATGGATAGGTCATGTTTGTCAATTGACTAGTACAGAAGGGCACAGTTAAGGTGATGGGTAAAATGCAGCTTAACCTTAATTTTGAATTTCCTGGCTCTGTGGCATTTAAATTTCATTATATTCAACATTATCAGAACATCTCTGTCTTAACTAATCATTTAAACAAAGTTTTGTGGCCATAAAATCATTACTATGAATATGTGCTGGGATATATTCAAAGAAGGGCAAAGTGGCCTCATTTTCATGTGTGGGCTCGTACAGATGTAGGCTCTGAACCCGAAAGTGATACACCCCAGGACTGTCCCTAGATATTTTTTCTACCCTATGCAAATTTTTATTTTCCCCCCAGCAGGTCAGCTGGAAGGAGGAGTCTCGGGGGGGGTGTCCAGCCTTAGGCCGGGGGCGGCACTGAGGTGGTACCTGACTCTGAGTGCCATTGGTGCTCTGAGAAGCTTTTGAGATCCATTTGGCCCCCTCCATGTCACCCCCAGAAGGTCAAGCACTCTGGGCAAGATATCCCTATTTTCCAGTGGACTGTGCAAGTACACCTCAATGGAACTCACACCAGCTCAGCTTTTTGAGGAGTGCAGGGAGCCATGTTTATCTGATAAGGTGACAAATTCTGTGTACATCATGCATTGAACAAATAAAGTACCTAAGAAACGCAAGCTACCTTGCTTCTTTCCTCAATATTGAGCTGCTGTTTCTCCTCCCTGCAGAATGCCCATTACGTGTGGAACCTAGCTGAGCTGATGAAACTTGACCTGAACAATGTGGATTTCCTCTTGGGTGAGTCTCTAAGAGGGATGGTTTCCAGAGGAACGTAGCAAGTTAAGTGTCTGTAGCAGGCAGAGCTGAGCTGGGTTACTCCTCCATCCGCACCCACTCCAGAAGTCTGCCTACCCTAGAGCAGGCTGTATGACTCCTATCTCAGGTGAGCTTGCCATTTGACTCGTGTATCCTTGAGGAGAGACATCTAGATTATCCCGATCCTCCTTAACCTGATCCTTCCCTATTCTGACCTGCCTCTGTCGCTGCTTCTCCTCAGTGTTTAATGTCATGTATGTACCGGTCACAATTGGCCTTTTTGCAAGGACTGAGGTAACGTAGACCTCAAACACCTCAGTTTTCTTAGCAGGACCCTCCATTACTAGCTCTCATCTGTATTGCACAATGAGCCTATTCTTTCTTCTATCTTTCTCTTGCTACTAATATACTTATAGAACTAGTTTGTATTGTTTTTCACATCCCTACCCACCACTTTTCTGCCCACACTCCAACAGCTCAGTGACACACCTCACTCCCAGACTGAGAGCCCATGGTGCCTTGAAATGCTTTTCCTCCTGTTTGAATCTGGGATGAATGTTAGGCTCTTCACTGCCATCTCTTACCCATGGGAAGGTACATGAGGCTGTGAAGAGTCAAAGACATCTCGTCAGCCTAGGGTTGCCACCTATGTATATTTTTAGGGCTGCAACCTGATTAGAAATTTTAGTTGATTAATTGATTAAGCTTTTTTGTTGACTAATCGATTAATTAATCAGTTATAATTTGCATAAATATACATACATTTGCATAGATTCACCTGATTTGTGTGTGTTGGATAAACTTGCCTTTGCTGGAATGCGTCCCCTTGAGCTAGGGACTCAGAACTATGGACTGTCAGACGGTCCTCCTGGAAGATAGCCGATTAATCGGGGGACAAATTTTAATTGGTTTTAGACAGATTAACCAATGAATCAGTTGGATTAATCAATTAATAGTTACAGCCCTAAAATTTTTGTAGGCCACTTATGAAACATACATGTTGCAGGGCCTGTATCATAGGTGCCAATGCAGGCCCTGCAACATGTATGTTTTATAAGTGGTCTGGAAAAATATACATAGGTGGCAACCCTATTTTATCCTTATGTTTGTTTGTAAGGGCTTTGGTGACATTTTTTAAACCTGGTGGCAGCCTAAGAATTTTGAGTCCACAACTGAAGGAGCTTTTGTATGTACTCCATGGAGGTGGGAACTGAGGGAGGGGCTGCCCCTGCACCATTCTGTGTTAGGGATTGGATGTCCAGGATGTAGGTGGACTTCCAGGGTCAGGTCCAGGTGACCTGGCATGACTAGAAACAGCAGTCATAGCTCTACCCAGCTTCAGGATTGTGCTGGGTGGGCCTATGTGCCAGAGGCAGCCAATCATCACCTGAGGGTGTGGTATGTGAGGGACAGAAGGCCCCCAATTAGGATCCAGGTGTAGGGCAGTGGGAGTGGCTTTATGGAGCTGGCTGCTGGTCAGGGGCGTAGCTAGCTTGGGATGGGCCCAGGGACAAGAAATGTCTGTGGGCCCCCCTCTTTTTTTCTGCCGATGGTGAAGCTGCTGGCTGGCCTAGGGGCGCCTCCCAGCTTGGCCGGCCTAGGGCGCTGGGCTGCTGGTGCTCAGAACTTACTTGCTCTCTGCAAAGTCTGTGGCGTGCTGCTGGTGGCTTGCTACTGGGCCCATCTGTCTTCTGGGCCAGCAGCGAGCTGGTCCCATGATGCACTCTGTCCCTCGTGGCTTGCTGACCGCATACCAGGGCCGAGTGCGGCCAGCAGCAACAGCGCCATTGCTGCCCTGGCCCACCCGACCAGCCCTGGAGGCCGGGGTCTGGTCAGGTGGGATGGGGCAAACTGCCAGCTCGATGCGGGGAGTGCCTGAGCAGGAAGGTGTCTGCCGGCGGCTCCACTCACACTGCCAGGCACCTTCCCGCTTGGGCTGGGCCTCCCTTGATCCAGCCCTGCCCGGGTCCAGACTGGTGTGGAAGACTCCTCCTCCGTGATGCAGCTCCATGGGGGCGAGCCAAGCTGCGAGGCTTGTGAGTGTGACCTGGCCTGATGCAGACTGCAGCATGGGGCCCCTCCGTCCCCCTTCCTCCCCACAGTTGCAACATTATGTCAAACACAATGTTGCAACTGCAGGCAGGGAGGGGGACCACATAGCAGCTGGAAGGGCCCCCAGCCAGCTCAGGTGGCAATTTAAACAGAAAAAAGGGGGGTGGGGAAAGGGTGGCTTAGCTACCTTGGATATTGGGCCCCCAGCCAGTATGGGCCCCGGGACAAATGTCCCTGTTTGTCCAATGGTAGCTACGCCCCTGCTGCTGGTTCAAGAGCCTGGCTCATCACATTCTGCTCTCCATTGGCATTTAAATTTCCTGGGCAGAGCCATTAACATTTGGGGAGTCAAAAGAGGCAGAGTCACTTTGGACTGTTGTTACCCCACTGCTCCTGCCTGTTCCAGCATCCTAACTCATTCAAAAGAAAATCTTCCTGTTACCTTATAAGCCTCCATGCCACACGGCCCTCATCACCACAAGGCCTAATGAACACTGTATTCTTCATACCCCAGCAGCACTGGTTGTTGGAAGAGCAAGGGATTGCCGGATTGGGAACCAGGGTGTGTGAGTTCTTTTCCAGTGATCCACCAAAGAGTAGCTCTTTGTCCATGGAAGCCCTCCTTTCTCCCATAGTTGCTCTAGGCAAGACTTCTAGTGACCTGGCTACAGTTGAGTCTTGTGTAATTTATGATTTCATGGAGTGGACAGAATTCATGCAGTCTTAGCAGAGCTTGAAACCACAGCTCCTGCTCTCGCTGGGGGAAGGGAAGCAGAATTTAGGAGCTGTATGGAACTTCCTGCCAGGGAAAGAGGAACAGGGGACACCAGGAGCTGAGTCCCAGAGCTCCTGCCAGGCAGCTGCTTGTGGAGGTTCTCTGCAGGGGAGATGGGGCAGGAGTTAAGTGGCAGTTCCAGGACTGGATGTCTACACACTCCCCCTTCCCACTACACAGTCTCGAACTGGACTCCAGCTCCTAGATCTGGAGCTGCCACCACAGATTTAGATAGGCTACCTAGATCTAAGCTACCTGTAGCCACCAGGTGTATCATCATCACGTCTTAGAGGAGGGTGCTTTACGTTCTGGCTGCTTGATGACTGGCCCATTCTTTGAAATCTCATACTTTCAGTGTTGGCTATAGCCAGAGCCCCATGAATTCTAGACTGCTGCAATGGCAGGTATTTTACAGAATTTTGCATTTGTCAAATTGTCACAGAAATTGCCTTTGACAGCACAGAATTATAACTTGAATGGGGAGCACTACGATCTAGTCAGTGAGATGTCAGCACTACTGAGGTAGCCAGTGGAGTGCTGGCACTGTTAGTGACTGGTAACTTTATGGGCTATGGAAGTTAGAGAGGAGCAGCTCACAGCCACACAGAGAAAAAACCCCTGACTGGTCAGTCCGTGTGGTATTTTGTGAGGATTTTTAACACATGAGATGTTCAAAATTAATGCAATGACATGTTGGGAAATTAATTTGCATTATTTGTAGGCTTTGATTAATTTGCATAATTTATTCTGCTTGCAGAATTTGGGGGGGAGTGGAAGAATCCACATGACCCCGTTGCCAGCTGGATCTGGGGACCTGTTTTAGCTCAAACAATGCCATTAGCTGGAACTTCCTTTTCCTCCCTACAGGCCTCTTCGAGCCAGTTGATATGGTGTACGAGCTCAACAGGAACAACCAGACGGACCCTTCCCTGACTGAGATGGTGAAGGTGGCCATCAAAATCCTGAGCAGGAATCCCAAAGGGTTCTTCTTGCTAGTGGAAGGTGAGAGACTACGGTGGGGGAATAGCATCTTTCATCTCTTGTGTCGGCTGGAAGTGGAGCTGGTGTGGATTGGTGGAGGGCAGATGCCTTACTGCTATGCCTAGCCAGAAAAGGGAAATGGAGGGTAAAAGCATGGAGGATGGAGAGAACACATCTTCCAGAGTTTGAGGTGTAGGTGGCACCCTCTTTAATTTCACACCAGCGGAAGGTGCGGGAGCAGGCAATATGGGCCAATGGGGTGTTCCATTGTTGGCAAGTCCCATGTTTCTAGTATAACTTGATGTGTTTCCCTCTTCTAGGGGGCAGGATTGACCATGGTCACCATGAGGGAAAAGCCAAGCAGGCGCTGCATGAAACCGTGGAAATGGACAATGCCATCGGCTTGGCTAAGGTCATGACCTCTGAGGAGGACACACTGACTGTTGTCACTGCCGACCACTCCCACGTCTTTACCTTTGGAGGCTACACTCCCCGTGGCAACTCCATCTTTGGTATGTTCAGCTCATCAGAAGGTCAAGACTTGCTATCCCGGATCAGGGTTTCAAATTGACTGAAGTGGCTGCCTGCATGTTGTCAGAACTAAGGGATCTTAAATGTATCGAGAAGGGAATACCTAGGTGTGATTGATGCAGCAAGAGGGGCCCCACCCAAGTACACTGACCCGCAATGAGTCTTGTGCTAGGGTGATTGGTTGATATATTGTATCTGGATTTTTAGAAAGTGTGCTGTTCTGGTCATCCTATGTTGGGGAAAAAAGATATAATAAAATTAGAAAAGGTCCAGAGAAGGGCACCAAAAATGATCAAGGGCATGGATCGGCTTTTGTACAAAGAGAGGCTTGATAGGTTAGGGCTCTTCAGCTTGGAGAAGGGATGACTGAGTGGGGATATGATAGAAGTTTATAAAATCATGAGTGATGTAGAACACGTAAATATGGAGTTGTTACTTACCCTCTCAAATAGTACTAGAACTAGTGGACACTGGACACTCCATGAAACAAATAGGTAGCAGATTTAAAACAAAGTATTTTTTCACTCAACACACAATTAATTTGTGGAAACTTTTGCCAGAGGAGGAGGCACTCAAGACCAGTAGTATAGCGGGGTGTTAAAAAGGATTGGATAAGATCTTGGTGGATAGGTCCATTAATGGCTATTAGTCAAGTAGGTTGGGGGATGCAACCTCTGACTGTCAGGAACTGGGAGTGAACAGAAAGGAATGGGTCACTCCATTATGACCTTTTGGTACTTCTCTGAAGCCACCAAAAGTGGCCACTGTCAGAGACAGGATGCTGGGCTCAATGAACCATTGATATGACCCAGCATGGCTCTGATGTTTTTATGCCTGAAAATGGGGCCATACAGACAAAACATTGGAGAGCATTGCGCTCCTAGACCCCAAAACCTCTGGGATTGTGTTGAGATCCGACACCATGAGCGTTTGAAATCTGGCTCCCTAATTTATTTAACCCATCTTTAATACATACTATTATTTATCTAGTACTTTTAGGGTTCAAATTGCTTTACAACCTTTACCTAGTTCACGCTCCCAATAGCCCTATCATTATTTTTCCCATTTACAGATGGAAAACTGAGACTGAGAGTGACTTTCCCAAGTCTACCCAATGAGTTCATGGCTAAGATAGGATATGATTGAACCCTGGTCTCTCAGGTCTAAATCCAACACCTTCTCTACTAGGTTGCACTGGTTCATACTCCGGTTCCGCTCCCACTCCCTCACATGTTGTGAATGCCAACAGTGGGGTTGGAGGAGGGGAGAAGAAGCCCTAAAATGTAGCAGGGAAGCCAGGCACTTCCACTTTCCTCCCCTGTTTCTCCTCAGACACTATAACAACAAGGGAAGCTCAGCTCCCTCTCTTGTGAGCCCCCTGTGCAGTCATTTCAAGGCAGAGGGGGGGAGGAGGGGATGTTGCAGACAGAGAGAACTTCCAAGCACAAATCCAATCTCAGCAGATTTCCTGAGCCCCAACCCTGCTCTCCAGCCACCCACTTCCTATTAGATTTGAAACAAAAAACCTCTGTGATTGCTGTTTCCAACTGAAACAGCTCTTTTGCCTTCATTTGCGTGAGGAGATCTATTTGCATTTTTTACATTTTCCATGATTTTCTGTTTTCTTTCCCTGGCGGAACAAGAGCACCTGCTCTCGCTTCAGCCCTATTCCTATCACAGCAACAGTAGCTACAACCTATCACTTATTTCTCCACAACCTACTCGACAGCATGCCAACGGGTACACATTAGCCAGCATTAGCCCACACAGAGCACTCCACATTCTGAACCAACGCCATGGGTGATGGGTGAGTGTTGGTTGAGTGTTGGGTGATCATGGCCATCTAATAGACAACTGTGAAAACACTCACTCATAAGGGCCTATTCTGTTGTTTGTTAACACCCAATGAATGGGACACTGAAACTTGCTAGCTTCTCACTGGGTGAAAACAGACATGCATATAACTCTGCTTTAACACTGCTTTAACGTTTGTTATGCATGTTTCAGGGCTGTATTGGCACCCTATGCAGCCCTGCAACATGCATAAGAAATGTTAAAGTGGTGTTAAAGCAGAGTTGAGGTGCATGTCTGTTTATTTAATTTTATTTATTTATTTAGAAACTTGATACCCCACCCTCTCTGCCACTGGCAATTCAAGACGGCTTACAATAAAAAGGTATTTTTCAGGCAGCAAGAGCTGCCTGAATACTTAAATATACAGCCACCTTTCATTATAAACAGGGGACTGCTGAAGACCCGATTTTGCAGAAACCGCTTGACCTACATTTCTGAAAATTTAACCATGGCTGTAAGTTGTGAGGACCATCATATCCACAAAGTTTGAAAAAGATCCATTAGGAAAACAAAATGTTATAACTGCTTAAACGTTAGTTGCTTGTGGTCAAAATTCACAACGTCCTCGGGTATTTGATTCATCAATATCTCCTCCCCCTGGATGAGTTGAGACCCCAAACTTCACAGGCTTCGAGAATGAGATCAATAACAAGTGCTTCTGAAATATGATACTGATTGATGCAGCCAAAACCGAGGTATTAGTGATAAACAATCAGTTCTGCTGGTTCATGCATGTGCACTTGAGCTCCTCCTGTCGGAGAGCCGGGAAGTGCCTGTGTCCGTCCCCCTGTGAGCTCTGTAATCAGTAGGGGCGGGAAACTGGTAAAATCCGGTATCCGATAATGCCGGTACCGGGCGTACCGGCATTATCGGATTCGACCCGGTAATCCGGTCCGGGGT
>QEPC01014534.1:508832-521675 GCA_003113815.1 Sphenodon punctatus
CAGCTCCTGTCTCTCAGATTGTAAGCCCTAGGGGCAGGGACCCTGTCTATTTTATTACTTTGTAAAGTGCCAGGTACACTGCTGGCGCTATATAAATGTTTGTTAATAATAATAATAATAAAAGTTCTGCTGGTTCACGCATGCGCACTTGAGCTCCTCTCTCCTGTTGGAGAGCCGGGAAGTGCCTGTGTCCGTCCCCCTGTGAGCTCTGTAATTAGCAACGCGCTGAGGAGCGGAACTCTGTAAACGCTGACTATTGTAGTCTCCCCCTGGCTTGTGCACTGTGCTGGAAGGCAATCATACCTGCCCCCCCAGCCCTGCCCTCGCTCGCCTTGCCCACCCCAGGCAAAGCGGAGTCAGCACAGCTTGCTGGGGCCGGAGCTGGCACAGCCACGACTAGCTGGGGCCCTGCAGTAGCAGCAGCTGGGACACAGGGACACTGATCTGGCTGGGAGATAAGGCTGTTTGTTTACAAACAGCTCTTCCCCATGTGCTGATCAGAAGGTTGTTGCCTTGTAAAGAAGGTTCTTCGAGATGGCTCCCAACATTCTCACAAATGGGTTGTGCATGCTCATCCTATCTAATAATAGACTGCATGATGGTCTCGAGCCCCTCTAGTATAAAAAGCACTCTTGCCCTCAGAATGACAGTTTCTTTCAACCCTTTCTAGAAATATAAGGAAAAAAATCCATGTGGGCTGTAAGGGTGGGTATTTGTGAGAATGTTCAAAGCCATCTCAAAGAACCTTGTTTACAAGGTAGCAACCCAAGCTGCTGACCGGCAAAACACAGCATAAGGAAAGTTACGTGACTTTTGAAAAGTTACGTGACTTTGGAAGAATTGCGAACTTTTGATTCCATACTTTTAAAAGTGTTGCACACTTTTCACTCCTATGAAAAGTTGCAGACTTTTCAGAGTCAAAAGTCTGCAACTTTTCAAACCAAGTGAAAAGTCTGCAACTTTTCAAAAGTTACAGACTTTTCACTCCTATGAAAAGTTGCAGACTTTTCACTCCTATGAAAAGTTGCAGACTTTCATACAGTCAAAAGTACAATCAAAAGTCTGTAACTTTTCATACCGAGTGAAAAGTCTGCAAGTGCTCGAAAGTTACAAACTTTTCACTTGGTATGAAAACCAGGGGGGCCAGGGGAGAACTAAGGGAGCGAATGGGGGCCGGAGGCACTGGCTAGCGGGTGGGGGGGAGAACTAAGGAAGTGGGCCCCCGCGCAAACCTTCTGCCCCCCCCACAAACACCCACACGCACAGCCACACATCCTCCCACGCACACCCCCGCACAGACATCCGCCACACCGACACCCACAGACAGCCCCCACACAGACACCCCTACCCCAACATCTCCACACACACACACACACACACACACACACACTCATCCCCCAACAGACGACCACACAGACACCACAGACACATAGACACCAATAAACAGGGCCAGGCAGGGGCTGATCTACCTCCCCCACACTCATAGGAGCTCTCTTAGATCAGGAGGGGGCAGCAAACTATAGCCAGGGGAGGGGGACACAGGAACTGGCAACGGAAGGAAGAGCACAACACAACCCACAGTCCATGTATTGTTTATACACACACACATGTATCAGTACACTCCCTTCCCCACTCTGCAGTGAAAAATTTAGGTAGAAAAGTGGGAAATTTATTGAAATGTATCTGTCCCCCTAGAATTCTTCTGAAATGTTGCTCCTATCTCTCACAACACCCATCAGCCTGGCATGCCAGAAGGGACTGGAAGGGGCTGAACGGAGACAGTTGCTGTGATGTCAGGCATGGGCTGTAGGGTGCATAAACTGAAGAATCATACTTTATTCCTGGTTCCTCCCACCCCCATCAGAGAAAGTCAGTTGGGAAGGTGGGGGCTGGAATCTTTCCATCCTCTCTCTCTTCCTCCCCCCCCCCCCCCCCCCCCCCCCCCCCCGACATGTGCCAGCCAAGCTAACCCTTCTCTCTCTCTCACGCAGGCTTGGCCCCAATGCAGAGTGACGTAGATAAAAAACCCTTCACTTCCATCCTCTACGGAAATGGCCCTGGCTACAAACTGGTGGATGGAAAGAGGGAGAACGTGACCACTGTGGATTTTGGTGAGTATTGGCTTGGGCTGAGCACAGTAGGGGCAGGGATATGGCTACTGCAGAATTTGTCCCGAAGGTCTCCTTCACTGGCCCTCACTGAGGCCCTTCAGTGGGAGCCTGAGCAGAGAGGCTGAGCTTTGTTTTGCGGGGACACTCAGTCCTGGAACCACAACAGCAGTTGGTGTTAACTAAATGGAGACCAGGGTCTGCATATGCTCGGACACTTGGCTGCTCTGCATGCCTACTGGCTAGAACTGAAAGAGGTACCTGTTAAAACAGGTAATCCTAACGAATTTCAATTTGGGTACTGCAAGATACTTGAAGAGTTTTAGTGCTTAACTGGGGCTGAAGGATGATGCAGTGATAGTGCCAGTGGTAGGCCTTGGAAAGCCAGGGATTTCCTGATGCCTCCTGTGGAGGCTCAGGGTTCTCAGAAGCAGTTATGGGCAGCAGGCTCTGGGCTTCCAGAGCCAAAGCCCCCTTTTCCCAAGAAGGTCTTGGGAAGCCCCTGCCCCCCACTGCTACCCATAATTGTCACTAGATTTCCCCCCCCCCCATCCCCAGGAGGCCTCTGGGAATCCCCAGCCACCACCATTAGCCACTGCTGCTTCCAGCTCCACTGCCACCACCTTGCTGCACCACCACCTCAAAGACAGTGGCTTCCAACCTTCTCCATACCAGGGACCAGCCATCCATTTAAGTAAGGTGCCTGGGACTGTACAGCAACAGATAAGCTGCTGGCTTGTTCTTTGGCCAGTGGATGTGGAGTTACATACCACGCAGCCCTACCGCATATCTGCAAATGCTGCAGCCTCAGACACGGGAGTTGGCCCCAGCAGGAACCCAGGAGAAGCTATCACTGGAGCTAGCCCAAGCCCTGTGAAGCCACTACATGTACAGCTCTGAGTGCCCAGGCATGAGTCCATGGCCTGATGCCATAATTATTATTAAGTATCTCTCATTGAACAGCACCTATGCTATTCAATGGGAGTCGGTACAGTAAAAACATCCAGCTGGCGACCATTCTAGCTTTCCTCCAGCAACACGTGTTCTGTGATTACAAACAATGAAGGGGAGTCCAAGGGCAGGGGCGGGGGGGGGGCTGAAGGGGGGTGTCCCCATCCTTCACCTGTCTCTGCCTGCTAGTAGTGCTGCTGCTGCAGCAGCAGTGGACATGGGTCTGGGAGATAAAGCTGTTCCTTTACAAACAACTCCTCCCCATGTGAGTGCTCAGAAGGTTGTTGCCTTGTAAAGAAGGTTCTTCGAGATGGCTCCTAACATTCTCAAAACTTGTTTGTGCATGCTCACCATATTCAAATAATAGACCATGTGATGGTCTCGAGCTCCTCTAGTATAAAAGGCACTTCCCCCTCAGAATGACAGTTCCTTCCAACCCTTTCTAGGAATATAAGAAACAAATTCCATGTGGTGCTGGAAGGGTGGGTGTTGTGAGAATGTTCGGAGCCATCTCGAAGAACCTTGTTTACAAGGCAGCAACCTTCTGTTCTTCGAGTGGCTCCTCACAGGCTTTTTTTACAAGAACTCTGCTGGGTGGTGGGTCCGTCGACGCACCGGTGCATGGTGGGGCGTGCACACAACCACACACCATTCATCCACACCCACGGAGCAACTGCCGTTTTCTCCGGTTGTTCCATGCATGGGGACGAGATGGGAGGGTGAGTGAGGATGCATGTTAGGCGGGCGTGCACGCACGCATCCCCATTCACTGCGGGCACGCGTGCTGCGTCATTCACGCAGGGCTCCCCCACCCATGAACATGCAGAAATCTGCGTGTTCATGGGTGGGAGAAGCCTGTGTAAAAAGGGCCACATTCTCACAACTGTCTTACTTATACTATCTTAGGTAGGAATTTAGGATGTAAAGCAATATCGGTTCTATTGTGGAAAATCTGTAAATATGGTTCTGAGATTATTATTGCTGCTATTTCACTAACTCTTCTTAATGAAGTTATTGCTAACAGGAATACTGTCTTTAAACCCCCACACCATAACCAGTTCATTTACACTCCCTATATAATCAATTCATGCTGCCCAGGGATGCATATTAAATGGTTATGGGTCGGGGGCAGTGTGAATTGATTATATGGGAGGTGGGGGCACAAATGAACTGGTTATGGTGTGGGGGCAGCATGAATTGATGATGTTGGCACAGCTGAACTGGTTATATATATATATATATATATATGTCTCTTTTCATGGCATAATGCATTTATTAGGCTGGCTGCATTTTAGGTGTCTTGTGTGTTTGATAGTAGCGCCCCCAGGTCCACCAAGCCAGGAGGCACCCCTAGGCCCGCCAACAGGACACAAAGAGGGAAGCCCATCTTGACTTCTTGGCCAGGGGCCCATTGCACCCTCACTACACCCCTGGTCTAGTGTGTGTGACTGATCAATTTGAATGAGTGTGTGAGGTGAGAGCATGTGTGTGTAGTGTGTATGGATGAGTGTGTGTGTGTGTGATCAATTTGAATGAATGTGTGTACTGTCTGAATGATTGTAGATGTGATTGGTTAGAATGAGTGTGTGTGTGAGAGGTGAGAGCACGTGTGTGAATGAGTGTGTGACCTCTTTTACACGAGACGCACCCACGCAGTGGCATGGGTGGGTGCGTCTCATATGAAAGCAGTTGCTTGTGCACTCCTGTGTAACCCACATCTCCACCCATCACCCCTACACAGAGAAACCTGTAAAAAAACACGTTGCTCCATGTGGGGAATGTGTGGGGCTGGTGAGCGCCCGTGTGCACCTGCAGTGTTCTTGTGTCTGGGGCCAGCTATGCATTAACAAAACGATTAAGTTTCAAAAGAAGGGCAAATTACCTTCGGTTTAATAAGCTTGTTAAGGTGGCATTACAAATTATACTCAAACATTAACATGACAGTAAATTGTATGTTAAGGCAACTTTATTAAATACCGGACAAATCTATACATTTTTCTTTTCTTACTCATTAATAAAAAAATTATGACTTAACTGAAATTAAACTGTATACATTCCTCATCATGTATAAGTATTGTTCAGTCACCATACCACACGTATGCAGCTTAATTTCTGTTGTCATAATTTTTTTTTATTAATGAATAAAAGAAAAATGTATAGATTGGTCTGATATTTAATAAAGTTGCCTTAACATACAATTTATTCTCATGTTCACGTTTGAGTATAATTTGTAATGCTGCCTTAACAAGCTGCTTAAACCGAAGGTTTTTTGTCTAGGTAATTTAGGATGGCACCAGCAATGTACTTTCCACTGAATAATAATAAGTGTTAATAAAATTGAGGGATTTTTTTAGCTCCCCCACCTGACTTATCATTTATAATGTTTTAAGCCCTTTTTAAAATAATTTTAATGTTATGGATGATTTTAAACTGTATTTTATTATATTTATTATATTGTGTTTTATATTGTTGGAAGCCGCCCCGAGCTGCTTTGCAGGAGGGGCGGGATACAAATCCATTAAATAAATAAATTAGAGGCAGGTGCCTGCCCTGAGAGGGTTTACAATCTATGGGAGGCAAGGAAGAGGGGAACATAACAAGACACAGGGATACATTCATGAAGTTGTTAAGTCACTGGTGCATGTGCTTAGCTTAGTTACGGGGGGGGGAGTGGAAGGAGCATCAGTGAGCACTGTCTGTGGAGGTGAGGATCTAGGAAAGGCTTGGCTGAACAGGTAGACTTCTAAGAGGAATTCAGGGGGAGGGAGAGAGCAGAACACATTTGTTCAGGGAGGGAATTTCAGGTATGGAAGGGAGAAAGGGCAAAGCAGGAGTCTAGGGCAGATGAGGATAGGAGCAGAGGAGGGGAAAATTCTCAGGTGAGAACATAGCAAGAAACGAGGACAGAAGGATAGGGAGGAGCGAAGCCATAAAGACCATCAATTGTCAGAGCCTTGTCCTGCTGGTGGTAGCAGTATGTTCCCTGCCTTGTATCTAGGTAACTGATGCGTAGCTAGGACACAGTCTTTGAATGGGTTTATCCCTCTGTTGTAAGGCAGGGGAGTGCTATTATCCCACATCTTTGCAGATGGAGAGCCGAGGCCCCCAGAAACTCACCCTCTTGCCCAAGGTCAAGCAGAGGCTGTGACAAGGCCAGGAATTGAGAACACATCTCCTGCATCTCAAGCTAGGGCTCTATTCCCCTGGGCCATCCATCTGGCAGCCTGGCTCATGGGTGCTGCTGGCTTCACTCACAGCTCTCTGTTCCCTTCCTTTGCAGCTAATGCCAGTTACCAAGCGCAGTCAGCTGTGCCCCTGCGCCAGGAGACCCACGGCGGTGAGGATGTGGCTGTCTTTGCCAAAGGCCCCATGGCCCACCTCCTGCACGGAGTCCACGAGCAGAACTACATCCCTCATGTCATGGCCTATGCTGCCTGCATCGGCCAAAACAAAGACCACTGCCACTCCGGTGCCCCACACAGCTCAGTGGGAGCCCTGCCCCTGCTCTCCACACTCTTCTCCCTCCTCCTTCTCATGCTCTTCTAAAGCCTTGTCCCCAATCTCCAGCCAACGTGCCTCCTCTGGTTCTAGACCCGGTCTTCATAGCTGTCTCAAGTAGAAGTTCCTGCCCCATTCTGAGGCTACCACCTTACCTCAACCTGCTATGAGAGAGGACAGCAGCTGGATGTAACCTTCAAGGCCTCCTGCTCATTGGATCCTCTTGGCCTGGTAACCAAGGGCAGCCGATCTACTGCTGGGAATTGTTTCTCCAGGCTGCAAGAGCTTGGGGGACTATGTGATATTGCTGCATCTGCACATTCTTGGCCTGGATGCTCTGGATTCCAGATTTGATCTCAAGAACTGGGACTGCTGAGCAGTTGGAATGATTCCCTGGATGGTGACGGGAACTTTGTCAGTTCCATAAAACCAAAGGCAAAGGTTCAGCCAGGAGCAGGCTCCCATTAGGACACAAAGGGCCCAATAGCATCCCATTCTGAGACACAAAAGGCTAATGGGGGTCAACGGGTTTCCTGTTCTTTCGTGGCTCTCTGTTCCATTCACTCCACCCCCCACCCTTGCTGGTTACCGAGGTGTTTGTATGAAATAGAGGCTACCACCTCCTTTAGAATTGTGTAATGGAGCCTGACAAAAACCCAGAAATGAACTTAGACAGAAACTTTTAAACCTAAACCAATTTGGTCTCTTTGGAGCAAAGGAGCATAAAGGAATTAGCACCCAAATCCAGGAGTGCAGCCAGGGGGAGGCAGGGGTAAGGGCCACCCCCCCTCACTCATAGGCACACCCCAGAATCTGTCTGCCAGCAGCATAAATAAACTCACCTACTTTCTTTCTCCCTTCCCCCTGCTGATGGGGTGCTTCTTTCTGCCTGTCCACGTGGTCTCCATCCCCAGACAGACAGAAGGCATCACTGTGCCATTGGTCGTCTCCTCCCTTCTTCTCCCCTCTCCCTTCACTGCATGAGGCAACACCTGACAGACTGACAATGGTTTGTGTGGAAACATTGACAGCCAAGTGAGGGAGGGGAGTAGAAGATAATCTTGACTCTGGGGGTCCCTTCCCTCACAATGCTGCTGCAGCCTGCTGCTCCACACCCTGCAAGCTGGAGCTTGACACAAGCAGGAGAGGGAACAACAGCCCTGTCCTTGCCTGTGTTTGGGGACGGGAGGTAAGCGGGATCGTCTATAAACGCCCTTAGGGGATCAAGGTGCAGCAGATTCCTCCTGCAGCAAAGTCCTGGTTACATCTCTGCCCAAGTCCTAGGGAGTTTCAGTGGGTGCCCAACCCCCTTTGTGAATCCCATTCTCTCCCTGTAACTGGGCTTTGGCTGTGATGCTGCAGATGCTGGTTGGTAGCATCAGCACCCAGGGACTCAAGCAGGATCAAAATGATTTGCTTGTTTGAAGCCAAGCAATATGCTTAATCATTAGTTTTGAGGGTGTAGGCGATGCAGCAGCTGTGTGCCATGGATGCAGGCATTGAGGGAGAGCTGGAGAGGCTAAGCCAAGCCAATTTTATTCCTATATGGCAGTGATGGGAAACCTTTTCCCTTCCACAGGTCACTTTGAAAATTAGTACAAGCTCCACAGGCTAGACAGGAGTTGGAGTAAGAGTGCTTAGAATGGGGGAAGGCAGGGGAGGGTCCAGATCAGAGATCTGTGCCACTGGATCAATCCCCTGTCACTGAGTGTCTGCTCCCTTCTGAGCTCACTCCTTCAGTGCTTGATGGTCGGGGCTGGATCCAGGAATTAGAAAAGGGCCAAGTAAAAACAGCCAGATGCCCGAATTAGCCTTCAGGCTGGGGATTCAGCACCCCTAGAGTGTTCAGCCACTGAGCTGCCACTGCACCCTCTAGATCTCCAGGAGGGTTTGCCCACAGCTCACACTGCTGCACTCCTCTCTGGAGTACTGTTTCCAGACTGCAGTGTGAGTACCCCACAAGGACTACCTTACCTGCCTCCAGAATGATGCAACTCTGGCTTCTCTTCCCATCCCCAAGGCTGAGGAAGATGCTGCCTTGGCCATCAGCTTACATTCCTAGCCTGCATTGATGGAGTAAAGGAAATAACACCTAACCTGGTCAGCTCTTTTTGACTATATGGGATTGGGTTAGTTCTTCTTTTAACCAAGCCTGTTTCCTTTTCGAGACATGACGTGATGAAACAATTGCAACTTCATTCTGTAGGAAAAGCAGCTAACACAACAGCTGCCTGGGCATCTCCATGCCAGCAGGTGCCCCGTGCCCACCCCAAGTAACAATCATGTCTCCTTGCAACTTGATGCATTATGTAGAGCAGGAAACTTTCCCATTATGCCCTGTGGTTTTGGAATGTTTTGGTGATGGGATGAGAAATACAACCTATTTAATCAATCAACCAGCTTTTCTGGGCTGATAAATTTGCTAGTGTTGATTTTTGTTTTACAAAGATTTTTAAAATAAATGATTTGGGAACATACTGAGCTGTGGTAGAGTGTTTGTTAGAAGGATATCAATTTCTTGGGTGCACAGAGTGCTGTAGCCACCACTGTTAATCAGAAAAGCACTACTCCAAAAGGGTGGGAGTTAGCAAGACACTAATCTGAGGCCTCCATTTGTATTTCCATAGAGGCCATTGCTGTGGCTCAGTGGCTGTCTCCTACAGCAACATCAAACCTGCTGTTCCGAAAATGGGTAACAACACCAAGCTGGGAACTCTGGATCATACCCACAAGTAGAGTTGCCAGATGTCTCTTATTTAAAGAGAACGTCCTATAACAGGATGGACTGTAAAGTTATGTGTATGTCTAGTAGCACTATAGAAATGATAAGCAGTAGTAGTAGTAGGATAGACTCACCTTTTCTCAGAGCTCCATAGAACATAATGGATACCACTGATTTCATACCCCACAGAGCCCTACTGCTCCATAAACTGCATCCAGACAGCAGAGACAGCCTTAAGATTTGCAGGGCCCAGTGTGTGGGAGAAATGTGGGGCTGATTCGCCTGCCGGCAGCTTTGCCACCAGCAGCCAGTGAACCTAAGGGTGCTCCCTGGCTCAGGGGGCGCTCCCCGGCTCAGTCTGTGCGCGCTACCCGGGCCTGGGCTCGGGGACAGACAGAGGGGCACTCCCCTCTGCCCATCCCCAAGCCCAGCCATTTCAGGGCACTTATCCCATCTGTTGCCATCACTGTCCTGGGCCCTGCGCCAGGCCAGCTCCATGCGGTCGGGTGAGTTCAGCAGTGGCAGATTAAATCTGCCGCTGCGCCGCCCGCTGCTACCAGAAGTTGCTAGGGAGTGTGGGAGAGGTGGGGCCTCTGCCTCTCCCTCACTCCCACTGGCCCCCTCCTGTCTCGCAAGTATTTTTTGTTTAGATCAGTTTCAGTGATAGCTCCAACAATGGGTGCCAAAAAGCTGTTTTATAATAAAGCCGAAAGATAAAAACAATAACCCCAATGAATACAGAAAGTAAAAGAGACTTCTCACACATCCCTATATTCATTCTGTGGAACTCCTACACCGGCTGCGGGATGATCCCCAAGCGGGCCCCAGGTTCTGCTGCGCCCCTCCACACGTCTGCAAAGTAGTCAGTAACGAAGTTCCAAGATGGTTCCTCAGATGCTGTGTTTTATAGTAATCCAACTTCATAAAACTTATTATGCAATCACTGCGCATGTGTGACCACTTCTAACTAGTGCAGCTGCCTGCCTGAGCATTCTTAGCTTCCAATTCTCTTTCTCTGAGCCCTGATAAGGGAGCTTCCCACAACATCTCTAACTGGCCTTGACTTTCTAAACAACAACTTATACAATACAGGGAAGTTGCCAGAGGCTTATGTAAGATACATCCATTGCATGAAATGAGTTTCCAATTCTCAACTTTTACATTGCATATATGTTTTTACATATCTGTCAATCAAAATGAATTCTACAGCATATGCAGCCTGAATTAAGATATAAGTGTCCACTATCTGGCTCAGCCGGTGCACAAAGGTCTTCTCGCAATCTTTTCACTACACCTCCACTGCCTATCTCGGACTCGGCATGGGGGAGTGAGAGAGAGGCAGACATTCCCCCAGCCGAGACTGACAGGTAGTGAGGGGGGGGGGAGGGGCACAGAGTGACAGGGCAGCAGTGCCTCTGTCTCTCCCTCACTCTGCTGGCCCCCTCTGCTGCCTGTCTCGCACTTGGCCAGGGGGAGTAATAATAATAATAACGTTTAATAAGTCTTGACCATAGGTCGAGACTAAGAAGTACAAACGCACATACAAAACAATTGGACAAATAAAATTACTCATAAAAATAGCTCATAATAAAATGGAATAGAAAAATATAAAATATCAAAACGAATATAACCACTTATAAATGTTATAAACCTGTTAGACTGAGGCTATAAAGAGTCAACTTCTTTTAATCAGAGCCAAGGCCATATTTGCAAGAGTAAAGATTGTAGTAGAATCATTTGCTGTGAGTAAAAAAGTTAGCAGCTGTTGAGGAGGCCAGTAAGATCTATTTTGAAGTGGAGTGGCCAAATATATAAGTTGAAATTTCTCTGTATGGGGGCAGATAAACAACAAATGAAGGAGATCTTCAAGCTGGTTTAATGAACAACTGCATATTCTAGAGAAGTAAGGCAGACCTTTTCTCCGGGTGTCCAGCACTTTGGAGGGAAAAAGATCAAACCTTAATAGTGTTAGAGCTCTCCTCTGATATGCAGTATCCAGGACAGTAAGATAAGGTTCTCTTCCTGGAGTTAGCTTAAAAAAATTGTAAAAGGGAACTGATTTTAGTTTTCCATTCAATTGTCTGTCTTTAGTGATTGCTAAGTCTAAGTTGTCTCGCAATCAAAAATTTAATTCTAGAATTCGAGAGGGGCGACAAGGCTTCCATAGATTGCCCCACCAACTGGAAGAGGAGAAGCAATCTTTTGAGCCACAAAAATGTACTAGGTGAAGCAACGGACTCTGCAAGGCAGAGGCTCAGGAGCCTGTCCTCAGTCATGCTCCGCACCCTTAGCCAAAAGGAGATCTGGGCCAGGTCCAGTTTTACCTCAACCGGTAGAACACCAGTTTCAAGCCGCACAAGGGCAGCTGGCATACTCTTTGGGACTGAGAGAACTGCTCTGAGAAAGCTGTTTTGAAAAAACTCCATCGTGGATCTTAAAAAGAGGCCCCAAACCTCAGCACAGTACAAGGCTTGGGGACTAGCTTTCATGTCAAGCAGCTTTAAAGCAGGGGCTATAAGTTTCCCCCCATCAGCCCTCCAGAATTTTAAAAGGCCACCTATAGATTGATCCATCTTAATTTTAACATACTTGGCATGTTTAGACCATATGCCAGAGGCAGAAAAAGTCAAATCCAAGTAACAATAAGATTTTACTTGTTCTAACTTGATATTATCGAGATGCCAATTAAATTTTTGGTGTCTTTTGGCTACAGCAAGAACTTTAGTTTTCTCGTAATTGATAGAAAGATGATTTATTTTGCAAAAATTAACCAAAGCTGCCAACAACCTCTTCAGGCCGAGCCTGGCATTAGAAATTAAGACATTTCATCTGCGTAAAGAAGTACTGACAAGTGTCTCTTTTGAATGGCCACCGGAAAAAACAAACCGCTAGTATTATTTAGTTCCAAAACTATGCCATTGATAAAAAAGTTAAAAAGAAAAGGAGCCAAGACACAGCCTTGTTTCACCCTACTTGTGGTATTGATCACTTCAGTAAGGTGACCTCTAGGGGAATATCTGATTGGGATGGGTGAACAGATCGCGGTTCGGGTTCGGCCGTTCGGTTCGGCTAGTTCGCCGAGTTTGGGTTCGGCTGTTCGGTTCCGTCGTCAGAACAGGCCGGTCGGTTAGGCCGTTCGGCTGTTCGGTTCGGCCGGTCGGGAAATGTTATGGGTGTTTTTTTGTTTTTTATATGTTTTTTGGGGTTTTTATTGGGTTTTACATGGTTTTCTTTTGTTTTTTATTTGGTTTTTTTGTTTTTATATGGGTTTTTTTATTTATTTTTTTAATTTAATATTATATATATATATATTAGGGGTGGGACCCCGGGGTAAATACCGGATACCGGATTTAAGAACCGGATTCCCGGATTAAATCCGGTATACCGGTACCGGTTTTATTTTATTGATTTCAATGGGGCACTGTGTCCCCATTGAAATCAATGAAATACAATTAATTCCTCCCCCCTCCCCCTCCCAGGCTGCGCGGGTGGAAGGGGGGACACCCCCCACCCACCTTGCCCAGCCTGGATTTTTGTTAAAAAAAAAAGAGCCCACCCCCCAGC